>SNQJ01S0105198.1:39880-53369 GCA_010110895.2 Picea sitchensis
TCGAAAAATGCCCATGAGGTGAGAAGCTTCATGGGGCTAGCAGGTTATTATTGGATAGTTGTGGAAGGATTCTATAAAATAGTGAAACCCATCACCACTTTGTAGCGCAAGGGGTTTAGGTATGAATGGACAGAAGAATGTGGTAGTGCATTCATTGAGCCTAAGAGGTTACTAACTAGTGTGCCAATTCTACGAGTGTCGGATATGGAAAAGGATTTCACAGTCTGCACGGATGCCTCGAAGCAAGGGTTGGGGGCCGTGCTAATGCAGGATGGAGGAGTGATAGCTTATGCGTCAAGGAAGTTGAAGAAACACGAAGAGATTTACACTACTCATGATTTAGATTTGGCAGTTGTAATGCTAGATCTGAAACTTTGGAGACACTATCTTGTGGGCCGAAACTTTGAGCTCAAAATGGACCATCAAAGTTTAAAACATCTCTTCACTCAAAGGGATCTGAATTCCAGAAAAAGGTGATGGAGTGAGTTTATGAGTGAGTACAATTTTGGTATTTCATACATCAAGGGAAAGGAAAATGTGGTCGCAGATGCCTTGAGTAGGAGACCACGTGTCTTCTCCTTGGTACCCTTAAAAGTCAATCTGAGGGAACGTGTGTTGACACAACTCCAAGGAGATAGTTGGTATTTAAAGGTTACTTCAAACCTCCAGAGTGGGAGGCAATTAGATCCAAATTATGAAGGATATAGTCTGGAAGCAGATGGACTATTGAGATATCGGGGAAGGATGTACATCCATGAAGATGGGGATATTCGAAGCATTATACTAAAGGAATCCCATAGAGCACTTTATTGTGCGCATATAGGTGTGAAGAAGATGTATGCAGACATGAGGAAGTTGTTCTTTTGGGTAGGCATGAAGCGTGATGTAGTCCATTTTGTTGCCAAGTGCCTAGAGTGTCAACAAGTGAAAGCCGACCATCATCACCCGATAGGCCTCCTAGAACCACATGATGTTCCTATGTCCAAGTGGGAAGTCATCTCTATGGATTTTGTTGTGGGGTTGTCATTCGCATCTCATAGACACAATGTCATTCTTGTAATAGTTGATAAGTTAACCAAGAGTGCTCATTTTATTCCAGTTAGAGACACTTACGATGTCATTGATGTGGCACGTGTGTTTGTAAGTGAGTTCATTCGTTTTCACATGATACCTAAGAAGATCATTTCAGATAGGGACTCCAGATTGACTTCTAGGTTTTGGACAAGTTTGCAGTCAGCGTTGGGGACCCAATTGAACTTAAGCACAACTTATCATCTTGAAACAGATGGGCAGACTGAGAGAGTAAATCAAGTCATGGAAGACATAATTAGGATGTATGTCATGGATAATGTTAGTCCCTAAATTTGCACTTGACTGTGAGAGGGAAAGCTAGGGCATCATTCGTTTATTGCAAAGTCTTTTTGAGGTTTTATGATTTGGTTTTTTGTAGGGTGGTTGAAAACTAGCTCAAGGTTACAGCATGACATGAAAATCAGGATCAAAACATATCATATCCCATTGGCTGAATAATAGGTAGACACATAGATGGATTAAACTAATATAAGAAAAAGGTAGATGAAGTCTTCAATTTTTCAACTTCACATGAATTCTCGTCTCAAAATGTCATAAAGAAACAAGACATTCAGTTTGATATCAAAACTTGAAAAATTATCTCTATAGCGAAATTTTCACTGTATAAATTAACAGTCTAGAATAAAAAAACATTGCAATATAAATAATGAATTCAAGCATGAATAAAGAAATACCAAAGTAGAAAACAAAGAGGGTCTAACCATCCATATGCCTTTTCTATTAAGTGTCAAATTCAACATAAATGCCTTTTACAATGAGCTTCACAAAAAGGTCCCCTGGATCTCCAATTTTTCGACCTACACATATTCTTTCCTCTATCTATTTAAACTATCTATACAACTTCCAGATCCTATCATCTAGTATAGCTTTAATGACTAGATTTGAATAGTATCTGACTACTAAGGCAGTTCACTCAAAAAGAGCTTCTACAATACCAAAATAGATCACAACTCAACAGCTTGATATTGCAAAATATTGCCAGCATTTACATTTGACTCTACAAAATAGGAATTTAGTTTGATTTTGTAAAACAGATCAAGGTCTTAGCATCTCACTAACCAAAAATGAGTAGTTTTGCCATATTTTCTGGAAAACATTTAAATCATGATTGTAGAAAATTTCCATGTTACCTTTAGGATATAATCATAGCAGTAGCTTTAGCATTTTTCAGTTTGAGCTTTGTGGTAAGCATGACATTGTGTCAATAGACTCTGAAATTAATCTCCCTGAGTTCTTTGAGCAATTCCCTTTTATATTTCTTCTTCCTTTTTAAACCCTGAATCCTTTCTTGCTGGCAAGCATTCCATTGTTCTATCTGTGCCTTTTCTTTCTTTAATTGTCTTATTGTTTTTTGAAACTCCTTGATCCTTTCTTTATTAGTTCTAATTTTCACTCTGAATCTTGAGCATTCTTCAAAAGGTGCAGGTTCATTCAGGTTTAAGGAAACTTTTGGTTCTTTTTCTTTAACTTGGTACTTTGAGACTAATCCCAAGCTATGTTCTTCATCAAAACTTGTTGAATGTATAGCTTCAGGCACATCTGATATGCGATATGAGTCTTCAAAGTAATCATGTTTATCCTCAGGGGTTTCATCGATACCTTTAGCCATCTCTTTATCTTTTTATACTCTGGTTGAAGCTTTCGTTATAGGTCCTGTAGGTGGTGAAATCATTCTTTTTCATTTGTTGATTGGTTTCTTAGGCAGTGAAGTTCTTTTTTCCCTTTTCCTGTTACTTGCTTCAGCATTCTCAGAGTCATCTTCGATGACTATGACGTTTTCTTATTTGATTGATGGATTAAACATGGCCTTTGACTTGAGTCTATACTTGTTGGTGACCTTAGTTGAGTTCCTTCTAGGTTTCTATGACACAGACACACCTTTAACCGTTTTCCCTTTGGTTGCAACACCCCTTTTACTGGTTGATGGCATTTCAAGCTTGACTGTAGTTTGAGTATCAAGATATTTATCTGAATCATTTTCCCCTTTAACATCTTCTTCAGAAAATGTTTCAATTTCTGGATCCCACCTAGGTCATTTCCTTCTGCTCCTCCTGGTCACCCTGATATCAGACATCTCCTCTTTCACAGGGGTTTCATCAAAAATATCTTGTCTCTCTGTAACCATCTTTCTCCCTTTGCCTTTCTTCTACTTATTGGACTGAGTGATAGGGTTTAAATATTGCGTAAGCTAGCTCCAGAGATTTTGTAATTCACTCAAAGAAGACATGACTAAGTTTTTAATTAGGACTTGATGGAACAGACTTCTCTTAGCATTGGTGGAGAATGAATGCACTCTGTTTTCCATCTTCGTCAAGATTTTGAGCAGAAAATAAGGGAGATTTAAAGGGTAATCACCATTTAAATGCATTAGTATCTTGATGTGGTAGATATAGACTAGTGAGAATCTACCTTTGCATGTGATATACCTATGGATCATGATCAGAGTCATGTGACATTCAGGTCAAATCAAGCTACGAGGTATTCCCCTTTTCCAATCCGGATCTTGCTTATCTGGAAGCAGGATTTCATTTAAAAATTCTATAACCACATGCTCTTTCTTCCACCATCTTTCTCCTCCAACCACCAACCTGCAAGCCTTTGTGATAGTCTGTTCTGTCACTAGCATCAACATCTTACTGATTTCCACCTCGTGACCATCAAAATTCAGAGCAAACTCCATGGATACCTTCTCATCATAAACCTAAAAAGTGGTCAGGAATTCAAACCACCGAGCGTATTTGAACCTTTGATCCATCTGATGATAGGCTTCAAGAAGTTTGGCACCCTCTGGTTCTATTTTGACAACCTGTCCGCTCCTCTTTGGCGCCATCAAAACACAATTATGCAACTAGCGCCCTCGGGTTCCAAATTTGCAACCTGCAATTGTTAGTGTATATCATTCCTTTGAGGGAATACTTGCATTTGAATTTAGCAAAATTGAATAGGTATAATATAATGATCATTGAGAAATGGGCGTTTTAAAATGAATCCTGTGCGTGTACACAACAATCGGATTATGAAACGGTTGAATTTGCAAATGATTTCCATGCTTTCATGGATGCATGCAAACTCTAAACCCACGATTCATGTCATCATAATGAAATCTAGATGGAAGGCACATATCAAGGCATGATTATTTGGCACTACAGGAATAGCCTTATTCCTGTAGCGTTATTAATGACTTAGCAAAATTTAAAAGTTTGAAATTAAAACATGCATATAAGGTGACACCTCATTTTAAAAACCATGTCTTTCAAAATCAAACTTAAATAAACTATCCAAAAACTGTAATGCAAACCATAAGATACTAAAAAGAAAAATTGAAATCAACTGGAAACAGAAAATCAAGTGTGGGTAAGGAGGGTTTAGGATAAGAGTTTCTCACTAAACCAAGACAAAATTAGAGACTAACACCATACTCTGGGTGTTTGTTTCAATCCATACAACCCTTTATTTAACCTGTATACGTTATTTTCTCGTCCATCAATATCATCTCCTGGAAGTTGTTTCACATAAACCTCTTCTTCCAGAAAACCATTTAAAAATGAAGATTTCACATCCATATGGTACATGCACCATTTATTGTGAGCACAATGGCTAACACCATTCTTACTATATCAAGCCTGGCTACAGGTGAAAAAGTTTCATTATAATCAATATCGGGTTGTTGATTGAACCCCTGAGATACAAGCCTTGCCTTGTGCTTCTCAACTTCACCTTCAACATTTAATTAGTTAGTCTTGTAAATCCATTTAACACCAATACGATTTTTATCTTCAGGAAATTCTACAAGTTCCCAAGTATTATTCCTTTCTATGGCATCAATTTCCTCATTCATAGATTCTACCTAAACTTCTTTCTTAACAACATCATCAAAATTCATAGGATCATATGAAATTAATGCAAAATTTGAAACTTGATCTACTTCATCATTTTTCTCATACAATTCTCTTAAACTTCTAGTCTTCTGACCTCCAATTTTGTTTCTTAATTAATCTAAAGTAGGATTTGATTAATTACTTACCTCTGATCTTGTTTGTTGTCCACCATGACCTGATGGCTCACCACGTTCATATGTTCTGGGCGTTCTTAGTTGTGATGGGATGAATCCTGGTGATTATCTTACATGAGTTCTTGTTGCAGGTGTATGTGACTGTGGAGTCTATTGTCCACCCTATATGGCCTGCTCATCTCCATCATCATCTTCATGATATATTTCATCTCCCCCTGAAACAATTTTGTCAATGCTACCATCCCACACTTTTTCTTCCTTGAACTCAACATCTTTGTTGATAACATACTTCTTTGTGATGGGATTATAGAGTCTATATTCCTTAGAATCCTCACTGTATCCAACAAATACATATTTCTCACTTCTTTCATCCAACTTTATCCTCATTTGTTGAGGTACATGTGCATAAGCCACACACCTGAAAATCCTCAAATGAGATACATTGTTATTCTTACCACTCTAAGATTCATGGGGAACTTGGTTCTTTACACTCCTAGTTGGAATTTTGTTCATAATATATACTGAACAAACAACTGCATCGACCCAATATTCATTTGGAAGATGCTTCTCCTTCAACATAATTTGAACCATATTCATAATGGTTCAATTATTCCTTTCATCTACTCCATTCTGCTGTGAAGTATAACGAGTAGTAAATTGTCTCTTAATTCCATGATACTGACAAAACTCCATGAAATAAGTTAGCATATACTCACCTCCTCTATCTGATCTCAATACTTTAATATATTTTCCACTCTCCTTTTCAACCATAACTTTAAACCTCTTAAATATATCAAAATCTTTAGACTTCTACTTCAGCAAATAAACCCATTTTTTTTGACTGAAATCATCAATAAACGTCATAAAATAGACATTGCCATTCAATGAAGATGTTTTCATTGGTCCACATAAGTCTGTGTGAAAATTTTCCAATGGATCTTTATCCCTGTACGAAACTCCATAAATAAATGTATCCCTCTGATGCTTTGCAAGTATGCAGCTCTCACACGAGTTGGTTGGTTGTTGAATATTGGGAAACCCCTTCACCATTTGCTTCTTCTTCAGTGAATCTATACCACCAAAATCTAAATTTCCATATCTGAAATCCCATAACCATGACTGATCCAAACCTTTAGCTATATAAATATTCAAAGATTCATTCAAATCATTTCTCATAATAAGTGGAAACATTCTATTCTTTGTCATCTCTACTCTGGAAATCAATTTCTTACTTGGATACTTATCATAAATTGTACATACCTTGTTCTTGAAGAACACTGTACACTTTTTCTCTATCAGTTGTCAAACACTTAACAAATTGCATTTTGTACCAGGTACATAATAAAAATCATATACTTTTCTTCTTTCATCATTCTTAGCATAAACAAGAATCACATATTTACCATTAACTCTTACCTTACAGTCATTACCCAACTTTAATTCATACTGAATATTGGTATCTAAACTGAAAAACAAGTTTTGATTTCCAGTCATGTGACTGCTACATCCCTTGTCCAAAAACCAAACATCATTTGAACTTTCCAGGGTGACATTACAAGTAAAAGACACAGGTTTCTGATCATCCTCTCACTCTGTCATGTGTGCAAACTGATTTCCAACATCTGCTTGCTTCTTCCAACACTTGTTAGGATAATGTCCAAATTTATTACAATAATAACATTATACCTTAGATTTATCATACCTCTGATTTCCTTGCTGCCAAGATCTACTGCTAATCCCCCTTAAACTAGGAGTATTCTGTTGATTTTTCTCCTCATGCTCTGAAACATTTTTGCTGTGTCTTTGACCAACAAATCGACCTCATTTTCCTCCGCTACTAGACCTTCCTCTACCTCTTCCTCTAGTAACATGCAGTTGAGATTTGAAGGCATTCTCTAATGGATTATCATATCTAGACATCATGGATTCATGAGCAATTAGAGAACCAATCAATCCATCAACATGCATAAGAATAATATTTTTAAATTCTTCTATGGGAACAACTACAGATTCAACCTTCTTTGGAAAAGATCTGAGATATTTCTTAATTACTCTCTAATCTGAGAGGTTTTCACCATACTTCTTTAGTTGATTCACAACATTCATGAATTGAGTCATGAAACTATCAACTGACTCACTGTCCTTCATCTTCAGATTTTCAAAGTCCCCTCTCAAATTCTGAACCTTGATAGTCTTCACCTTGGATACACCTTGATAGCTAGTTTCAATAGTGTTCCAAGATTTCTTTGAAGAAACTAAACTTCACGCCTTTAGAAATATGGTTTCAGTTAGGCCTTGTTGAATAAGATTGAGGGATTTGTTTTCTTTCTTTCTGTTCTCCTTTAACAAAATCTGTTCATCATTTGTCAGAGCAATTTATTTTTCTTGGTCAGCAGGCTCTGTATAACCAACAGTAACAAACTCCCAAAGATCTTGAGAACGAAGAATTGTTCTCATTCTGATAACCCAAGAATCATAATTTGTTTCCTTCAAAACATGAATCTGTGGCTGAGCCAATTTACTATTTGTATCCATTTCAAATCTCTATATTCAGTTACAATGAGGAACTAGAAATATTACTAGCACTAATACCACAATGAAGATGCAAGGGAGTGCTTCACAAAACAATGAACAACTATTACACGAGTTTGAGCACTGTGTAACAACACCTGTAAGCTATAGCTAGGTGTTTCAACAACGTGTTTCAACAACATGTTTTAGCACTGTGTTTCAGCAACGCCTATAAGCTACATGAAGGTGTTTCAACAACGTTTTTCGACACATGTTTCAAGAAATAAAAAAAAGGATATTTCAACAAAAACACTTAAGTGAATCACTCCAACATCATATACAAAGATCGATACTCTACAACAACCTTTTAGAGAGTAAAAATGAATTTACAACAAAAAACAGAGTTATAACAAAAACAAGGGAATTATAACAATAGACTAAAAACTCATATTTCAGCAGTAAAATAACTTCAGTGAATCATTCCTTGCAACAATAAATTCACCCAATACTTATGTACTAAAACATCAATAGCATTCTACACCAAAACATTGCACAACATAAGGATTTAAATGAAGTTTTCAAACAGTAAAGATAGTATGCATGCTACAACAAAATAAATTACTCTGCAACAAATCTGAACATCATCACGAGTTTCCAAACTGAGATACAAACAGAGACAAAGTATAAAATCCCCTGATAACACTCTCAGAAAACTCTGTCAATTTCTATTTCTTCTCTATCTTTCTTTCTCTTTGTGTGCATTCTAAAATCTGAATTACATAGATGTATATATACAAATAATTAGTTTGCTAACTTGCCCCTTCCCTATACCTAAGTATAATTTGTCTTTTTCAAAACATTAATAGCTCATTGCCCCTTGAAATTCAATTAGCTAGAAATGAAATCGTGTGGCGGTGATGATCAATGAATAAGACGGTTAAAGTGGAGATAATAAATTTATGAGCAATGGTACCTCTTCAAAATATCGGTTGAGATAAGCCATCTTTTTGGTGGTGGATTGATTAATTTCTGACAAAAATCCTCTAGTAGTGTCAAGAATCTACCTATGGGCATTTAGAATCTAGAAATTAATCAGTCTACAAACTTTAAACTATTCTAATCTTGAAAAAGTAATTCTACTAACTGTATCTTCAACAAACTTACAGGTTTTGAGTTTGGAATAATGGATGGTGAACTCTAATGTATTTTCTCACTAAAGTTCTTAAGATTTCAGCATTGTCTTTGTTGAACAACCACCTTCAACCACATCTTTTGAACTAGATTTTCTGACTACAAAATAATAAAAGAATAGACAAACAAACAATTATGATTTATTGTAAAGTTTTACATAGAATGATCTGGGTATCTGTTATAAGATTCATACCTGCTCAAGTTGCTACATTGTACATGTACATATCTGTAAACAGTTTGAATAAGTCATCATATACAAAAATCCAATTTACTAGAATCATCTATTGTATACCTATTTGTGGGTGTAGCATAGAATTAATGGATGTTAGAAATTTCAACTCTACACAAGATTTGCTTCAACGAGTTTTGGGTTTAGAAATTTGAACTCTGCACACACTTATCTTTAATTCGAAATCTGCACATGATATATTATATTTGCAACAGAAAATGAAAAAAGAAATTGGATTGCTTCAAAAAATATTTCTGTCTCGGGAGTATCTTGAATCTTTTGTCTGAGGAGTATGAGGAGTATCTTGAATCTCTTGTCTGAAGAGTATCTTGAATCTCTTGGCTATTCAAGAATCATTTAGGCTTGAGAGTAACAAAGAAGAAAAATACCACTAATTAAACCTACAATGAAACTCATTTCAATGAATTGTTTAGCAACAATGACAAAACATAAGTAAAACTTTATTTCAACAAAACATGGGGAAGCCAGGATTTTTCCATCAAAGAATCCCTACGAACAAGATGAAGATTGTGGTAGTATGTAAATCCACACCCAATCTGTAGAAAAGATTACCAGGAAGCAGAGATGAAGGAATTTGTAGTGACCAAAGGTAAAAGAAACTAAAATCTAGAGAACGGTGCATCCTGCTCAATCAAACCTGCAATGTCGTGATCATTTTTTTTAAAACTAGGATATATTTATCACTTTATGATAGTGATCATGACATTCATATTGAATTTAATGTTTAACAATGAATATTTGAACAAGCTAAAAAAAATGATCGTATTTAAAGTTATGAATTCTCATCGTTCCCCAGAGTAAAGGTGTGCACCAACCTTTAAGGTGGATGATCGAGGTGAAACTACAAATAACTATGTAGAATCCCTTGGTTTTTATGATCCCTCGATTAGCTTCCACTTTATGTAGAATCTCCTCTTGTGCACAAACTTTTTCCATATCGTTATTTTCACTCCTTTGACATTAAAGACAATGCTTAAACACATTAAAAACAATAAAAAAAGCAACCCTTGGAAACCAGAGCTCAATGAGCAAGTGCTTGTTGTACACAAAACCGACGGAAGTGGGCGTAGTGCATAAATACATAATTTTATACTAAAAGAGTTAACATTTCCATCGTTTATAGATGTTCAAAAAATGTATTAAAACTTATAGATGTTCAAAAAAAGTATTAAAAGTATTCAATGTGTATCATTTCTTCCAAATTTATTATATTGATAATTTATTTAACTTTCTTGAATCAAAATCATTTTTATTTGTTTAATACAATATTAATTTAGTGTTTTTATTTTCACCACAATTATCAAAAATTTAGTATAAAAATTCAAACATTGTCTTTTACTCCTCTTCTAATAATAGATAGTGTTCTTTGTGTAAACTTTAAACGATGATTACCCCTTTAAACTTTAAACAATTTTTTCAATGCTACCATCCCACACTTCTTCTTCCTTGAACTCAACATCTTTGTTGATAACATACTTCTTGGTGATGGGATTATAGAGTCTATTTTCCTTAGAATACTCACTGTATCCAACAAATAAGCATTTCTCACCTCTTTCATCCAACTTTCTCCTCATTTGTTGAGGTACATTTGCATAAGCTACACACCCGGAAATCCTCAAATGAGATACATTGTTATTCTTACCACTCCAACATTCATGGGGAACTTGGTTCTTTACACTCCTAGTTGGAATTTTTTTCATAATATATATTGTACAAACAACTACATTGACCCAATATTCATTTGGAATATGCTTCTCCTTCAACATAATTCTAACCATATTCATAATGGTTCAATTCTTCCTTTCATCTACTCTGTTCTGCTGTGGAATATAACGAGTAGTAAATTGTCTCTTAATTCCATGATACTAACAAAACTCCATAAAATAAGTTAGCATATACTAACCTCCTCTTTCTGATCTCAATACTTTAATATATTTTCCACTATCCTTTTCAACCATAACTTTAAACCTCTTAAATATATCAAAATCTTTAGACTACTACTTTAGCAAATAAACCCAATTTTTTCGACTGAAATCATCAATACATGTCATAAAATAGACATTACCATTCAATGAAGATGTTTTCATTGGTCCACATACGTCTGTGTGAAAAATTTCCAATGTATCTTTATCCCTGTACGAAACTCCATAAATAAATTTATCCCTCTGATGCTTTGCAAGTATGCATCTCTCACACGAGTTGGTTGGTTGTTGAATATTGGGCAACCCCTTCACCATTTGCTTCTTTTTCAGTGAATCTATACCACCAAAATGTAAATGGCCATATCTCAAATCCCATAACCATGACTCATCCAAACCTTTATCTTTATAATCATTCAAAGATTCAGTCAAATCATTTCTCATAATAAGTGGAAAGATTCTATTCTTTGTCATCTCTACTCTTGAAATCAACTGCTTACTTGGATACTTATCATAAATTGTACATACCTTGTTCTTGAAGAACACTGTACTTTTTCTCTATCAATTGTCAAACACTTAACAAATTTCATTTTGTACCAGGTACATAATAAAAATCATATACTTTTCTTCTTTCATCATTCTTACCATAAACAAGAATCACATCTTTAACATTAACTCTTACCTTACAGTCATTACCCAACTTTAATTCATACTGAATATTGGTATTTAAACTGAAAAACGTGTTTTTATTTCCAGTCATGTGATTGCTACATCCGTTTTCCAAAAACCAAACATCATTTGAACTTTCCAGGGTGACATTACAAGTAAAAGACACAGGTTTCTGATCATCCTCTCACTTTGTCATGTGTGCAGACTGATTTCCAACATCTGCTTGCTTCTTCCAACACTTGTTAGGATAATGCCCAAATTTATTACGATAATAACATTGTACCTTAGATTTATCATGCCTCTGATTTCCTTACTGCCAAGCTCTGCTGCTAANTCCAAAAACCAAACATCATTTGAACTTTCCAGGGTGACATTACAAGTAAAAGACACAGGTTTCTGATCATCCTCTCACTTTGTCATGTGTGCAGACTGATTTCCAACATCTGCTTGCTTCTTCCAACACTTGTTAGGATAATGTCCAAATTTATTACAATAATAACATTGTACCTTAGATTTATCATACCTCTGATTTCCTTGCTGCCAAGATCTCCTACTAATCCCCCTTAAACTAGGAGGATTCTATGACTTTTCTCATCATGTTCTGAAACATTTTTGTTGTCTCTTTAACCAATGAATTAACCTCCTCTTCCTCCGCTACTAGACCTTCCTATGCCTCTTCCTCTAGTAACATGCAACTGATATTTGAAGGCATTCTCTAATGGATTATCATATCTAGACATCATGGATTCATGAGCAATTAGAGAACCAGTTAATCCATCAATATGCATAAGAACAATATCTTTAAATTCTTCTATGGGAACAACTACAGATTCAACCTTCTCTGAAAAAGATCTGAGAAAATTCTTAATTACTCTCTAATCTGAGAGGTTTTCACCATACTTCCTTAGTTGATTCACAACATTCATGAATTGAGTCATGAAACTATCAACTGACTCAATATCCTTCATCTTCAGATTTTCAAAGTCCCTTCTAAAATTCTGAACCTTGACAGTCTTCACCTTGGATACACCTTGATAGGTAGTTTCAAGAGTGTTCCAAGCTTTCTTTGAAGAAACTGAACTTCACACCTTCAGAAATATGGTTTCAGTTAGGCCTTGTTCAATAAGAATGAGAGATTTGTTTTCTTTCTTTCTGTTCTCCTTTAACAAAATCCATTCATCATTTGTCAGAGCCATTTATTTTTCTTGGCCAGCAGGCTCTAGATAACCAACAGTAACAAACTCCCAAAGATCTTGAAAATGAAGAATTGTTCTCATTCTGATAACCCAAGAATCATAATTTATTTCCTTCAAAACATGAATCTGTGGCTAAGCCAATTTACTGATTGTATCCATTTAAAATCACTATATTCAGTTACAATGAGGAACTAGAAATATTACTAACTCTAATACCATAATGAATATGCAGGGGAGTTCTTCACAAAACAATGAACAATTATTACACGAGTTTCCGCACTATGTAACAACACCTGTAAGCTATAGCCAGGTGTTTCAACGACATGTTTCAACAACATGTTTTAGCACTATGTTTCAGTAGCGCCTATAAGCTACATGAAGGTGTTTCAGAAAAGTTTTTTGACACATGTTTCAACAAATAAAAAAAAAGATATTTCAACAAAAACACTTAAGTGAATCACTCCAACATCATATACAAATATTGATACTCTACAACAACCTTTTAGATGTTGGATCATGTTTTCATTGATGCCAATGGTTTGATTGATTGATGTCATTTATTGATGTCAAGTGATTGATTGATGTCAAAGGATTGATTGATTGATGATTGATGTAATATAATATGTATTGTCCTTGATGAGAATGCATA
>SNQJ01S0105199.1:0-11388 GCA_010110895.2 Picea sitchensis
CATAAAAGTATAAATAAGAGGCAAGGGTCTCTCATTTAATTACAATTGAGCATATTAAATATCTACAAGGGATTGAAGTAACCAAAGGATATCTAAGGCTAATTTCAGAGGGAAGGTGAAGTAAAGAAGGACAAAAATCAAGGAAGGATAAATTATTTTGATGATGCTTTCTAAGGTATGTTATTTACAAGTCATCTCACCATTTTCACAATATATTTTTTTCTAGAATGATTTAGACCACAAACTATGTAGTTCGTTGATGAAACATATCCAAATAGTTGTGATAAAAAATTCAGATTGTGGGTCGTTGTATTTTTGGAGTTACACTCTGTGGAAAATAGGGTTTGTGGCTAGTCTTGAAACTAGTCTAAAACAAGTGTTTTGGGTAAAAACGTCATAACATATTCATAACAGATCCAAATTCAGTAAGAAAAAATGTATTGGTCAGAGTACATTCTGTAGTATTCTATGTACCTATTTCAGATCCATAAAAAAAACATTCTGTGTGGGGCATGCTCTACAAGATCACTCTCTAGAATAAGCCATAATTAAACAAGGTATGCCATTTTTTCTATAACTCCTTTTCCGGGAGGTTCCAAGAAATGAAACCTGGAGAAATTGCAAACAAGACACTAAAGAAAATTATATACATTTTTAGACCTTTATTCATTACAGGTACATAGTTATGATTATTGCAAGTTAGGGTTGTTGACTAATCTAAAACTAGTCATGTGAGACTAAAGTAAAGTTTGATGAAAATGCTAGTCTCTTGTTGTTAAAGATAAGGAAGGTTTTCAGGTATGTGATCATATACACCAAGTCTATTACAGAGTTACAAATCAGATTTGGATGATGAAATTGATGGTGGATTTTGGTTGAGGTACATGTTGGGTGCATGGTTGAGACAAGTAGTTGATGATTTGGCACACACATGAGGTGTATAGTTGATGATGTTGGTACACCTTGATGAGTCATATTTTATTTGTATTTGATGCATCATTGGTACATATTTGGTGCATGGTTGATTCACTCATTGATGGTACATGTTTAGGTACAGGTTGGTGCATGGTTGATGCACTTATGGTACATGTTGATTACAGGTTGTTTGGTACATGTTGTTACATGTTGTTTGGTGTAGGTTTATTGGTACAGGTTTAAAATAGTATATCTCACAGTGATAGTGTGACAGTGGTTCCATTATTCTACTTCTACGACAAGGAGGTTGGATGGGGAAAGGACAGGTGGTTGTAGCCACCTTCTGGCTGTAGTCGGAGAACATATGGGGTTGTATCCTCCTTCTAGTTGTAGCCAGAGAATTAGGGAATTGGAGATTCCCTCAGGTTGTAGCCTGAGAAACTAGGGGGTTGGAGCCTCCTTCCAGTTGCAGGTGGAAAAAAAGGGAAGTTGGTGCTTCCAATGAACGTAATTCTTAAAGACATATAAGAAAAATCATTCTGTGGTTTTCTTCCGCTTTGAGTTTCCACGTAAAAACACGGGTGTACTGTGTATGTGTATGATTGCTCATTTTTTATTTATTCTGCAACTATTGGATGATAATGCTACATTGATATAACACATTCATTTTGTGGTTAAAAAAGATTAAATTTCTCTATTACTGATTCACCCCCCCTCTCAGTAATCCAATAGAGACTTGTAGCTCGACCCTTTATAAAATTAATGAATAATTAAAATTTTGACTGCCCAATCATAGTTCACCTCATGCCAAGTCAACTCCCAGTGGAATCCTCATAATCACCCAGTTATCATGAGTCAACATCCACATCATCACCACATGTCTCTGTGTGATAGGATATCAGATCTTCCACATGTCACCACCTAATTTGTTGCCATGTGTCATCATTTCACTTGTTACCATGTGTCACCAATGCTTAACTGCCATGTGTATTCCATGTGTCACTTTGAGATATGCCCATGGAACTTAGGATAAGAGAAATATTATTAAAATAATCTGGAGAATAGGCGAGGTTACATGCAAGTTAGAAAGTCCAAAATTGACTAAGTGTTGGAAGATTTACACAATAAAGGGTAGTAAAAAGACATTAAGTGTTGGAAGATTTACACAGTAAAGGGTAGTAAAAAGAGTTGTGAAAATTCTTAGTGTAGGTGTCTTATGAGGGTGGAAGAAGTCGAAGGTTCATTGTGAGGTTAGTGAACATCAAATATGAGTTCACAAGTCAGAACCTGACGTAACTCATGAAATTGACTAAGTATAACTAAGAAAAAGGGAAAATGAATGTGAACGTGGAAATAACTAAGTATGGAAGGAGAATAAGGAAAAAATGGCTAAGTGTGGAAAATAGTAAGGGGAAAATGGGAGTGATGAGGCAATGAGAAAAATGACTAAGTATAGAATGAAAGGATAATTAAGAGAGATGAAGGGAGAAGAAAGGAGAGGATAACATGAAACTTAGAAAAATTCTTGCTATTTCTTCTTGTAATATTTCTGTTGGACTTCTGGACAAAAATATGCATATCTTGGTCGTAGAGACTCAGATTCTGATTCCACAAAATGCATGGTGAAGCTGAGACTAAGGGATACACCATGAACTTATAAGAGTTCAAAAATTGTCTTCTTTCGATATCAATTTTTTTATTAATCCAAGAGTAGGAACATATAGGTGACTAAATTTTGGTCCACAATTGGCTTGATATGCGAGACAATGACCCCCTATGGATTGTTGAGAACACTAGAATATTAAGATCAATTTCTTTCTCCATTGGGATATGGAGTCATATTCAAAATAGATTCTGTAATTATTTTTCTTTCATGGAGTTATCTTCAAACTTCAATATAAAGATTGTCTTATTGTGCAAAACTAAATCTGAAGAAACAAAATATGTACATACATGATCTACGTACCCCAACTTACTTGAAAGAAAGGGGAACTTTAGGTATAGGTAGATTTCCAATGGATCCATTCAAGCATTGACTTGATTTTTGGAATGAACTCCATTTCTATGGAACATATTGAAACTTGTACCATTGAGTCAGGGGTTCTCTCAATATGTACTGGAGAAAGATTGAACAAGGTGTGTTGAGGGCCTAATTGCGTTGCTTATCCAACAATGCTTTGGAACCATAATTCAATGAATCCAATTATTAATTGCTCAAGAATATTATTATCTTTGATTGGATGAGGAATTTACAATCTTTGAATACATTCATATTTATCCTTATTTCCAACCACTTCCAAGGTTCTTGATTCATCAACAATGTTTTGAAAAGGCTCTTCCTTCTTGTAAATGCAATCTTGCTCATGATTCTTCTCAAGATTAATTTATTCCAACATTTATTCTTGTTTCAAGTGATCTTGTGATGTTTCATCATTTGTTGCAAGGCTGGAATATTTTTTAACATTTGGTGAAGGTTTCTTGATTTCATTCTCAAATTTGCTGCTTGAAATCTCTTCATATGGACTATATAGGAGGCTGAAATTTTCTTCTTGTGAATTGGAATTTTTATCTTCTTCTTCAACAACATGACTTGAATTAGAAATTTCATCCAAGCTTTGATTAGATTCTTCTTCAAAATTGGTCACTTCGTTATCTTTCTTCCATATGAGAGAGGGTGGGTGGGTAGAAACATTTAAAGCATCAACAAAAACATATGATGCACTTTTGGGATGAACGATTATGAAAATGAATCTTCTAACACATCTCATATGGTAATGGAGTTAGGTATTAATGAGCTATACCATTCAATAGCATTCCCTAGTAGAGTTTTCAAGAATAATCTACATGTAACATTGTCTTTAGTGAGGTTGAAATCATGACATGTAATTTTAAAATTAAATAAGTGTTTCTCTGCATCTTCTGAAGCATCCCCAAATAATGTAGAAAAATTTCAATAGAAATATTAGGCATTCAAAAATTTACTTCTAGTGGATTTAAAAGGGCTTTATGAAATCACCTCCTTCTTTGGGTATCTATCCCTTTTACTGAGTCTTATAGAGCTTTGATGGGATTGATGGATAATTTAAAGGAGCATCATGATATGGATGAAATTCTTCATTTTGAGTCTTTCCAATGAAGTTTCCAGGGCGTTTATTCTTATGAATAACCAATGCTTCTTGGGTCTTTTTGAAATTATAGAAAAGGTGCAAAATCTTTCAATAATCCTTCTACAAATCCCTTGCATCTAAAACAAGCAACAATCTTTTGTAAATTTCTTTTCGAAGCCTTGAACCATGGAGACTCTAGTTCCTCAATCTGATCTGAAGCAGGGCCTCAATTATCTTGAAAATAAATTCCTCCCTAGTGGAGTCACAAAAAATGTTGATGATTGAATCCGTCAATGACTGAAACGACAACCTCACGAGGATATGAATCCCATTTTTAGAGAGGTGGTACTCCTCTTGAATATCTTGAATATCTGAAAAGATATAACTTGAATATCTTGAATTAGGAGAATGCTTAGGAAGCAAACCCTATGTATGTATTGTTTGAATTTATGAAATGATATGGTCTTCAACGACCTGCTATAATATTTATGTACAACAATAAGTCTTGTTACAATAAGAAAAGATTGAAGGAGGGATTCAACATCATAATTTATTTTTTATCAACACCACCTACAAAATCTTCTTAATCATATGTAAATGCATCCATGTCTTCTTCACAAGAAATAAGATAATATAATTTTATCATCTCAAAGAATTTTAAAAGAGTACTACTATCAAGATAAAAATATAATTTTATAGGTAAATCTCAAATATCTCATACTTAAGACTCAAAGTTACAAGATACAATCAAAATCAACCCCGAAGCAAATTATTTATGGAGTTTATTCATGAAAAATATTCTTCATTACAAAATTTTTGACAGTAATGTATATGGATGTAAACACTCCATGATCATACTATTGAAATAATGTAACTGAAAAGTGTATTCTGATTATTATTTGATATATTATTCATTGGATCAATCCCCATTGAGGATTGATCATGTCAGCTATTGTAAAGGTCCAAATCCCCTTTTGTGGATTGGTCAAAATGTAATTGTAATAGGCAAAATAAGAATTTGGCCCCATAATATATTAAATATGCCCCAACATATATTAAAGGTGGTTATAACCACCCAGATTGAGAATTCGGCCCTGCCAGTGAAGAGACACTTCCACACGTGCCATAATTGTATAAATAAGGAGGCTAGCGCCTCACTTAGACACACACTCACTTGTTCATTTGAGAGACAAGTTTCGAAGCTGCAGTTGGAGAAGAGGGAGAGAGAGAGGCACATCTTTGGGAGAGGAATTTCTGTACTTGTTTGAGTTATCTCTTGGCATTGTATTGGCTATCTATAATAAGGAAGTTTTATTGGGTTTTCTGCCCCATGAGGGTTTCCCAGGATAAATGATGTGTCTCTTCTGATTGTGTATTTCTTAGTGATCCTATTTTATGCTATTGTTATCTATTGAAATGAAAAGAACTCTAATAATAGCTTAAACATTAACATGGTATCAGAGCTAAGTTGAAGAGAGAATCTTTCACAAGAGAAAGTGAAAAACTTCATTGCTACCGTACATGAAAATTAGGGATTTTTGTTGGTGAGGTATTTCAGCCCTAAAACCATCTAGAAAAGTGCACCCTCCCCCAAGGATCATTTTGTCACCTTCAATGCACCTTTTTAGTGGCTAGATCTCCTAGAAAATGAAACCCTAGTTTCACAAAGTACCAGAAGTACCAGAAAACCAGAGAACAAGAAGTACTAGAAGTACCAGAGTACCAGAGGTACTAGAAAACCAAAAGCACCAGTCCATAAATCCACAGATCAAGTTTGGAGGGGTAAAAGTTGGATTTTCTCAGATCCAAGCACACCAGGCTACTCACCTGAGCCAAGCACACCTCTTGATAAGTTCAGAATTTGATTTTGAACACTTTCATTTTTTGGACATTTTCCCAGCTTCATGTTGAAGATGTATGCAAGTGTTAAGCTTGTTGACAAACTAGAAGGTGTGGAAAAATTCTGTGCTTGGAAGTATAGGATTGGTCTCATTCTTGAAGAGAATGACCTAGCAATATTTTTCAAAGAAGAAGTGCCAGAGATCGACGATGCTGCAGGGAAAGCAAAGCACTAAAAGGACACAATCAGGGCCAAAAAAATCATTGCAGATTCAATCAAATATCACATGATTCCCTATGTGTCATCAAAGAAGACTCCGAAAGAAATTTTTTATGCCCTAAACAAACTATATGAAGGAAAGAACATAAACCAGAAGATGAATATTAGAACTCAGCTCAAGAATACAAGAATGTAGAAAGGAGAATCAATCCAAGAATACTTATCCAGAATATCCCAATTTAAAGAACAACTAGAAGCAATTGGAGATACTATAGATGAAGATGAACTTATAATGACGACCCTAAATGGTCTCACGAGACCATGGGATGCATTCATCCAAACGATTTGTGCCAGAACAGAGAAACTAAAGTTTGACGGTCTATGGGAAGAATGCACCCAAGAAGAAACACGAGTAGCTAACCGAGAGGCTTTACTAGAAAGAGATGAAGAGCAAGCCCTAGCTACTCACACTAGAGGAGGAAGAAAGAAGTCTTACTTCCAGAAAGAGACTTACAAAGAGTCTCAACCCCAAAACAATTTAGACATAAAGAATCTCATCCAAGGAGATTCCAGAAGAAAGGACAACGAAAGGAAAGAGATTACTCATCTGTACAATTCTACCATTGTGACAAGATGGGACACATTGCGAAATTTTGTCCATCTAGATGAGAAGAATACAAGAGGAAACAAAAGAGGTACCATGCCCATGCAATTGAAAATGAAGAGCCACCCGCAAAGATGTTAAGAGAACACATTAAATACCATGTCTTAATCTTGGTCCTCTCAGGATCGGTAACACCTGGAGAGGACACTTGGCTCATTGATAGTGGTGCCTCCAGGCATATGACAGGACAAAGAGATATTCTCTCTTACATTTCAGAAAAGAAGTTTTCTTAGAATGTGACATTTGGAGATGATTACCAATATCCCATCAAGGGAGTGGTAGAATCAAACTACAAACTTAATTCATGGAATTCAATGAAGATGAAGGACGTACTCTATGTACTAGGTTTGACAAAGAACCTACTCTCCATATCAGCTTTAGAGAAGAAAGGCTTCATAGTTTCCTTCATAGATGGAGAAGTTCTTATGTGGGCTAAATGATAAACCATGAAAGAAGCAATCGTCATTTGAAAAGAAGAAGGTGGCTTGTATAATCTAAAGGGTCACTCAGAAGATGCCATGACCCACACCATTGAGAATCCATGTGAACTTTGGCATAGAATATTAGCTCACATCAACTACAAGGTGCTACCATACATATGCAAAGCTGTCACAGGTCTACCAGAACTCAAGGTTGACCATGAAGGTGTGTGCAATGGATGTGCACAAGGGAAGAACATCAAGAACCATTTTTCGAAGAGAGACATCAAAGCAGAAGGAGTCCTAGAACTCATTCATTTAGATGTGTGTGGCCCAATGCCAATGTCCTCCATTAGTGGAAAATTCAAGGAATTCAAAGCCTTGATAGAGAATCTTTCTAAAAGAAAGATCAAGATACTCAGGTTAGATAATGGAGGAGAATACATCTCAAAAGAGTTTGTGAACTTTTGCAAAGATGTTGGGATCAAGAGGGAACTCACTACTCCCTATAATCCTCAAAAAAATGATGTAGCTGAAAGGAAGAATAGAATGATAATGGAAGTTGTGAAGACCATGATCCACGATCAAGATCTTCCTATTTTCTTATGAGAAGAAGCAACATTGATAGCCGTATATGTGCAAAACCGATTGTCCCATAGTGCACTTGGGTTCAAGACCCCGAAAGAGATGTTCACCGGAAAGAAGCCAAAGGTAAGCCATCTCAAAATATTTGGCTGCCCAATATTTATAGATATACCGAAAGAGAAGAGAAACAAGATGGAACCCTCAGGAAAGAGGGGAATAATTGTGGGATACTGTGAGGTCTCCAAGGCCTTCATGATCTATATACCAGGTCACCGTCACATTGATATCAGCAGGGATGTGACCTTTGATAAATATGCAATGATCAAGAAATCGAGAAGATTCCATCTTGAAGAAGTATATGAAGAGGAACCCGTAATCCCTAGAATTGCAGATTTAGTGAGGGAGGTTCCTAGAGCTGCTGAACTAGTGAGGGAAGTCGTAACTTCCCTTGATGAGGAAATTCTAGAAGATCATGATGTAGTAGATTTTCAAGAACCTCCTCAGATGACGATATCCCATAAGAGAAATCCATCTTGGGATATAGATATTATTCAAGATGGAGAGAAATATGGTGTTCCCGAAGGAACCACGAGACATGTGAAGAGACCTAAGCCATTCTCCAGTTATATGGATTTGATGTGTGATCTCCTAGACAAATTTCCTAAATGGTGTCATCGAAGAAGAAGTGTATATAGAGCAACCTCAAGGATTTGAAGTTGAAGATAGAAAGTCTCATGTTTGCAAGTTGAAGAAGGCTCTATACGGATTGAAGAAAGCTCCTAGAGCTTGGTATGGTCAGATAGACAGTTTCATGATGAGCTTGGGCTTTAACAAGAGTAAAGAAGATTCTAACCTCTACTTCAAGGTCATGAACGATGAGCCAGTGATATTATTGCTATATGTGGATGACTTATTCTTAACTGGAGAAGAATATATCATCACNGAAGGAACCACGAGACATGTGAAGAGACCTAAGCCATTCTCCAGTTATATGGATTTGATGTGTGATCTCCTAGACAAATTTCCTAAATGGTGTCATCGAAGAAGAAGTGTATATAGAGCAACCTCAAGGATTTGAAGTTGAAGATAGAAAGTCTCATGTTTGCAAGTTGAAGAAGGCTCTATACGGATTGAAGAAAGCTCCTAGAGCTTGGTATGGTCAGATAGACAGTTTCATGATGAGCTTGGGCTTTAACAAGAGTAAAGAAGATTCTAACCTCTACTTCAAGGTCATGAACGATGAGCCAGTGATATTATTGCTATATGTGGATGACTTATTCTTAACTGGAGAAGAATATATCATCACCGAATGTAAGAAGTGGCTTGCTTCAAAATTTGAGATGAAAGACCTTGGCCTAATGCATTATTTCTTAGGTCTTGAGGTATGGAAGAGTCCAGAGAGGATCTTCCTTAACAAAGGGAAGTATGCAGTCGAAATCCTGAAGAGATTTGACATGTTAGAGTGCAAGTCCATGAATAGACCCATGAGAACAAAGCTGAAGCTGTTGGTCGACACTTCGTCAGAATTGATTGATGCCACACTGTATAGGAATATTATTGGATCGCTGATGTACCTGACAAACACTAGACTAGATATTTGTTTTTTCGTGAACACTTTGAGTCAGTTTCTAGTAGAACCTAGACATGCTAACCTAGTGGTTGCAAAACATGTGATGAGGTAGATCATGATTTCACATTGAGTGGGTACACTGATTCAGATTGGGCTGGAAGTGCTTCTGATAGGAAGATCACTTCAGGATGTTGTTTCAATTTGGGATCAACCATGATCTCATGACAGAGTAGGAAGCAATCCAACATTGCTCTCAACAAAGTGGAAGCAGAATACATTGTTGCATGTTCTGCTAGTTACGAAGCTACATGGCTTCATAAGTTGTTGACCAACCTATTTGACCTAGATATGGAAGCAATCACGATCCTATGTGACAACTAGAGCTACATAAAGATGATAGAGAATCTTGTATTCCATGACATGTCAAAGCACATAGAGATTCGATATCATTACATCCGTGACATGGTGCAGAGGGGAGCCATAAAGCTACAGTACATTAGCACGAATGAATAGGTTGCTGATGTGTTGATCAAGCCTCTATCTCGTGTAAATTTTGAGCACTTTTGAGATAAGCTTGGTATAGTTCGAAAGGACCTTCCTTGAAAGGGGGAGTAGTGTTGTGATGATATATACCTAGTACTATGCTTCCAACTTAACTGCTGTGACGTAAAGCAAGTCTAGTTGTTGTGTTGAGATGAGACTAGTACTGTGATTCTAGCTTGAGAGCTCTGACATAAAGCCAATATAGTATCTTGCTTCCATCTTGAGTACTATGACGTAAAGCAAGATGTTGAGATGAGACTAGTACTGTGCTTCCATCTTGAGAGCTGTGATGCAAAGCCAATCTAGTATCTTGCTTCCAACTTGAGTGCTGTGATGTAAAGCAAGACGTTGAGATGAGACTAGTACTGTGCTTCCATCTTGAGAGCTGTGACGTAAAGCTAGTCTAGTATCTTGCTTCCAGCTTAAGCGTTGTGACGTAAAGAAAGACGTTGAGATGAGACTAGTACTGTGATTTCATCTTGAGAGCTATGACGCAAAGTCAATCTAGTATCTTGCTTCCAACTTGATTGCTGTGTCGTAAAACAAGACGATGAGATGAGACTAGCACTGTGCTTCCATATTGATAGCTGTGACGTAAAGCCAATCTAGTATCTTTCTTCCATATTGATTGGTGTGATTAAAACAAGACGAGTATCTTGCTTCCAACTTGATTGCTGTGACATAAAGCAAGAAGAGTACTATGCTTCCATCTTCCCAGCTGTGACATAAATCCAGTCCAATATTATGATGATGAACCAACCTCGTGATGTGATGATGATGTATTAGTTTTATACTAATTCATATTGATGCAGATGATGATTGCATTCCTTCAAGAATGACGATGCTACTGATGAAGAAAACTTCTGATGATTTATAGATACGCCAGTTAGTGTTCCAAGATGATATTCATGATGTTTTCCTTCTGATGCTATTGATGATGCATTCCTCTCTCTCACCTGATGTTGTTGAAGAATACCCTTCTTGTTAAGGGGGAGTGTTGAAATAATGTAACTGCAAAGTGTATTCTGATTATTATTAGATATATTATTCATTGGACCAATCCCCATTACAGATTGATCATGTCATCTATTGTAAAGGACCAAATCCAATTTTGCGGATTGGTCAAAATGTAATTGTAATAGGAAGAATAAGAAGTCGGCCCCATAATATATTAAAGAGGCCTAAAAATATATTAAAGGTGGTTATAACCACCCAGATTGAGAATTCGGCCCTACCAGTGAAGAGACACTTCCACACATGCCAGACTTGTATAAATAAGGAAGCTAGCGCCCCACTTAGACACACACTCACTTGTTCATTTGAGAGACAATTTTCAGAGCTGCAGTTGGAGAAGAGAGAGAGAGAGAGAGAGAGGTGCATCTTTGGGAGAGGAATTTTTGTACTTTTTTGAGTTATCTCTTGGCATTGTATTGGCTATCTATAATAAGGAAGTTTTGCTGGGTTTTCTGCCCCATGAGGGTTTCCCAGGATAAATGATGTGTCTCTTGTGATTGTGTATTTCTCAG
>SNQJ01S0105199.1:11438-30145 GCA_010110895.2 Picea sitchensis
CTATCTATAATAAGGAAGTTTTGCTGGGTTTTCTGCCCCATGAGGGTTTCCCAGGATAAATGATGTGTCTCTTGTGATTGTGTATTTCTCAGTGATCCTATCTTATGCTATTGTTATCTATTGAAATGCAAAGAAATCTAATAATAGCTTAAACATTAACACATACAAGAAAAATATTTTGGAAGAATACAAGAAGAACATTCAAGAACTTAGCTTTGTGCCCAATTCAGAGACTCAAGCATACATCTATGAGAAATGGTGTAGAAGAATATAAAGAGTGGAGAATATGGAGATCTCTTTTCTTTTATTAGAATATTGACTATGTGTCCATTGATGTACCTTATTCTTCCTTTGATATTCTGCCCTGCCCCTCTGATAATTATGATTATTCAAGACTTTGATAAATCCCTTCTTCTTCTTTTAAAATGAGATCTTCTAACTACTTTGAGTAGCTAGGGTTTTTTCCCTTCTTGAAATTCCCGTACAAGTTTATTCTTGAAACATTCCCTTTAATTAATGCTTCATTAAGTCCTAATTAATAAATTTACATCATTAGTACTTGAATATTTCAAATGGGCAATTTTCCCTTTTTTAATAATTTTTTTTAGATAAACTTTTATTTTTCAAAATTCAATCAATTTCCCTTTTAAAGAGGGGGACTATGTTTTAATTTTTTGGAAGTTGAAACCAACTTTTTAGCCATGTAAATCACTTCATATTTTATTTTCATCGTATTATATTTCCAAGGATATATATTTTTCCCAAATCTGACTCTAGGATCTCAAGATATGAGCTCGTAAAGTTGAGTTGTCAAGCAAGCCCATTTAAAATGAAGCTGACTGATATTTTATTTTTTAGAAAATTTTATAAATTTTCTTCTTTCAATACCTTTCCCATAATATTCTTCATCAAAATAACTTTCCAACAGTCCAAATGTTGCTACAAATGGAGGTCGAGAGCTCAAGATATAGCCTCTACAAGATCGTGACCCAACCACTGTTGATCAAGTTTGATGGGTAAATGTGGGCCCTTGGATAGAATTTTGACATCTTTTGTTAAATTTCGAATTTTCTTCATAATTATTATCCCACATGCATGGGTTTTTAAGAATCTTTAGTGTATATATTGAAAAGTGTAATATACACTTAGTAAGAATCAAAGGAAGACTGTAGAGACTTGTAGTTTGACTCCTTAGAAAATTAATGAATAATTAAAATTTTGACTTCCCAATCATAGTCCACCTCATGCCGAGTCAACACCCAGTGGCATCCTCGTAATCACCCAATCAACATGATTCAACATCCACATCATTTCCATGTGTCCCTATGTGATAGGATATCATATTTTCTCGATGTAACTCATGAAATTGACTAAGTGTTGGAAGATATATAATGGATTACGTGAAAAATGGAAATAACTAAGTATGGTAGGAGAATAAGGAAAAAATGGCTAAGTGTGGAAAATAGTAAGGGGAAAATGGGAGTGATGAGGAAATAGGGAAAAACAACTAAGTATAGAATGAAGAGAGGTGAAGGGAGAGGAAAGGAGAGGAGAACATGACACTTAGAAAAAATCTTGCTATTTCTTCTTGTAATATTTTCACAAGACTTCTAGACAAAATTATGCATATCTTGGTCATAGAGACTTGAATTCTGATTTCATGAAAGGCATGGTGAATTTGAGACTGAGGGATACAACATGAACTTATAAGAGTTCAAAAATTGTCTTCTATCGATATCAATTTTTTTATTAATCCAGGAGCAGGAACATATAGGTGACTAAATTTTGGTGAATAAGCCATTGGGTTGGAAATAAATTCTATTATTTTTTAAGACAAGGAGATCCTTCTCTTTCAGGTTTATCATGAAATCAAGTTTTTATACGAATGGATTAAGCTCACTCCAAAGGATATAGTACCAATGTAGATAGGCACTCTCAGCATGGAGAAAATACACAAGATTTTCTTTAATGGTGCATGCAAAGGTACCCTAGATTTATGTGGGGCAAGGGGGGTTATTTATGTTAAGAAGTTCACAACAATGAGTCTTTAAAAGATGGTTTAGATGTAGACATAAATAACATGGATGCGTGGAAGGCATTAGCTATTCTGTTAAATATGGAAAAAAAGTATGGGGTCACACATATTTAGGTCTTGAGAGACTCCAAACAAGGGATTGATTGGTTAATGTAGGGAAAATAGGTATTCAAAATATTGTTCTAATGCCATTGTTTTTTCATGTTAAGTTGGAAAATTAATCCTTTTCTATTATAACCTTTTCTCATAATTATAGGTAGCAGAGAAAAACCGTTGAAGCTAATGACTAGTAAGAAAAATGTTGGGATTGGTGGAAGGTTCTTTGGAAATTTCAGAATAAGAAGTTGACATTCCTAAGCATTGAGGCCCTTGAGGCCCTTGGATGTAGTATAACCTAATTCAATCAAGTCTTTTTTTTCTTTTTTAAGACTCTAGATCTTGTTTTTATAGCAGACTTAGTTGTACTATGAATATGTTTAAAGGGGTTATCCGTCTTCTTGATGTATTATTTAGACCAAGAGTCCAACACTTTATTGAATTTTGGTGATTTCATAATGCTAGCTAAAAATTATCTTTGTTGTTTTCAACAAATTAAAATTGTGGAATGTTTAAGGTATCTTCTAAATGTAACATTTTGTTTTTCTTCTTGAAATGAAACGTAGGTTTAAAAAAAATATTATAATATAAACATTATTATAATTAATAGTATATATATTAACTATAGGTATGTTTAATAATAATAAATATTCTAAACTATTTTACATTAATTATATAATTATTATAATATTAAGTATATATCCATTATTATTATTATAATATTATTTACTAATTAATCATCATCATTATCTATTTTTAAGGTCATGATCAAGTCATACACCAAATTGGTGTATGAGACCCTCTTCGCATAGCGATTTGATTGCTAAAACCTACATAGGTATACATACCCTACCCCCCTTTGCATATGAACCTATGACCTCTAAGGAGGTGTTACACATTATTTTGGTCACCCTAGTGATCAATTGACGACATGTGCATAACTCACTTCCATGTTCCCTAAAAACATTAAAAGAGACTTTGTCCATGAGAAAAGTGGGTTAGCTTTTCTTCCTTAAAAAATATGTCAAAATATATCGTCGCACCCTACTCTATACTTGGGGTGCGACAATGTTTGATCATCGCATGCTGCACCAAAGATGGAATGCAATGTCGTCACATGCTTTCTGTGCATAGGGTGTGGCGATGCTTAAACAAGGGAAAAGTGAAATTCACGAATGTTCTAGAAGGGAATCTTCTAGAAGATGAGGTGGCCTCCGATCATTTTGGATATTACTCGCTTCTCTAATTTAGTGGGAGAATCCTAATATCCTCATCCATCCCTCTTTCATCCTATATAAAGAGGGATCTCTTATGGAAAAGGATAAGGTTTGAAAAGGCTTGCATATGCATGAAGAGTTCTGCTACAGATTATACTTTATATAGCTTTTCTTTAGCTATCTAAGTCAGATTGTGGATCTTCTTCATCAAAGGAATTGGACAAAAGGTGTGTCTGTTGGAGCAAAGAGTCATTGGAAGGGACCTTGCAACATCAAGGCATGGGTTGTATTCTCCACTTCCATTTTAATATAAAGCAAAAATACATTTCTTCTCTATAAAGGTCTCTTGACTTTTATTGTATAACTCCTTGATCTTGTACATATAATTCATTGGAATATATATATCTTTGTTCTCTCTCTTTGTTGGTTTGTGATTCTTAAGTAGTTTCACCATCCGACAAATCCAAAGATGGAGCGACAAGGATGACGCTAGCGAGGATCAAGTGTCATTTAAAAGGTATGTCAGTTGTCTCTCTATGAACTAGTTTATATGAAAATGAAGTCTAATGTGAAGTTTGTATTCTGTCTTGTTTTGTTCTAAATTCCTGTGGAAGTTAGGAAGATTAGTTTGTGTCCGCACTTACCGATTTGTCCGATAACAAAATTGGTGACCATACTGGGGATACAAATTATTTTTGTTTTTTTCCTCTTATTTTCTTTTATACTGCCTTCTTTTGGTCAATTTCATTCTCTGAGTTTGTGGGTGATCCATCTTGACTCCCTCGGTCTGAAGGTTCATTGAGAAATTTTTTCATTCTTCCAAATTTTCTTTATATTCAAATATCATCTCACTGTGTCCTATTTTCAGCCTGTGATGATTCTTTGTCATCGCACTCTACTTGTGTAGACCATGGAGACTATGTCACACTATGCCTTGTTGACAGCCTGCGACGATCCTATATCATCGCACTGTACCCTTCTATAGCCTGCGATGATTCTTGTAGGAATTATTGAGTGACAATTAATTTTCTTTCCTTTGCCCAGATTTTTCTTTACTGCCTGGGATGAACTTTTGGCATTGGTGAATGATTGGTTTATATCTTTTAATCATGGATTTGATTGATTTTCAAGGATTTTGAGTCTTCTTCATAAGCTTTCTAAATTTCATCTTTTACTTCTTATCGCAAGGGTATAATATCAAGACTTTGTTCTTAGGTGTTTGTTTGATAAGTAGTTCTTGATTTATTTTGAGTTTTGTATTGATTTTAACTTTTGGATTTTTGTTGATTAAGAAATAATTTTTTGTTTTCATTCGACAAAAGGTTTTCT
Source organism: Picea sitchensis (assembly GCA_010110895.2). Lineage (NCBI taxonomy): Eukaryota > Viridiplantae > Streptophyta > Pinopsida > Pinales > Pinaceae > Picea > Picea sitchensis. The sequence goes on from SNQJ01S0105199.1 coordinate 16,116, forward strand.
TATCTTTTCATTTTTTCTTGCATTGTGAGTTTGATTTGGGAAATTGTGTTGAGAGTGCATTAGTCTTCTTAGACCATTATTTATTTTTTGGATTACGTCTCTGTTATGATTTGAAAAGGAAATGAATGAAGTTTATTCTTCTTTTTAGTAGTCTTTGTAAGAAAAAAATTTCATTCAAATATTTGTTGAAAAGAGAAAATTGGAAAAATTAGTAGTTGATTGTTTGGAATCCATTTCATTCAAATATTGAGAAATTGTGTTTTGCAGTTTTTGTATTCTAGAAAGAGAAACCTTCTCCCTACTGTAATTAGAGTTCATTGAATGAAACGATTGCATATCATCTCTTCTTGAATTTTATAGTGTCAAGGTCAAATACATCATCAATTTCATTTCTGTTTCCCTTTTGAGTAAGCAACAACCTTTAAAATACAACGTAATTTAAAATCTATTAGCAACTTTTATTTTCTAGAACTTTTATACACCAACATTAGCTAGGATAGTGCTTTGGAATAGGTTGTAAGGCACACTCTCCAAAGCATCAAAACACACAATAGTATCTTGTGATAGGGAGATTACAAATCCACTTGCTACATTTTGTCCCGGGAAGCCCTTCTAACACAAGTATCAATCATGAGTTCGCATTAGAGCCGACATAGTTACTCACCCTGCTTTGTTGGTCTTAGTGTAGAGATTGTGCATATTATTGGGGGTCTCTTGATAATAAAATACCGTGGGGACCTTCTCGAGTTGATTTCGGGATTAGATACCCTGCCCTTGCGTGTGGATCAGACTGTTGACTGCTTCCCCATGCATCATTGTCGTAATTGGTAACCTTAGTAGCCTATCTCTTTAGAGTCTTTACACGAGGTGACTGTGCAGGGGAAAGTCTTCATAGTACCTAGAATCGATGTTGGCCAAACTCACTTGGGCTCCTTGGAGGGTATACCCACAATTATGCGTGGGAGGTTGCACTAGGGTGTAAGTCCGTTAAGTAGGTCGTCAACATAACTTTTCCACCCGCCTTATCCCATCCCCTTCTTGTCTTGATTTCGTGACGTTGGATTTCATCACCAACTAGTGACTTCGAAATAAGAAGGTTTGTTTGTGTGTTTGATATCTATATTTTATTAGCGAATGATGTTTGTTTCTCTAGTTGGCCATAGATTTATTTGATTCTTTATTTGGTGCGGCCAACATCGACCCTCGTCATTCACGTAGGATGCAAGGGTTACCTCTGTAATATCCAGAAGAATACACTCCTTTGCTTCCTAACTCATCAAAGGGTTCTCCTGAAGGAGAAGTCAATAACAACGTAGCCTCTGAAATTGGAAGTTCTACTCCATTGGAGGAATCAATACTTCTTGTAAACCCGTTATTGAGTATTGTACAAGATCCACTTTTCTCCGGATAAATTAATCGAGAGACGTTGTTGTTGAATATTATAGTAGAATAAATATTGGACCTCACACAGAGTCTGGTGTAGACGATCCACTCTTTCAGAGTGAGTAGTTTAGAACTCCAGTTCACACTGCTAGAATTTTTAATCCTAGCTCTTCTACCCATGTCCGTTCTCTTTGGAGGACCTCTTCAGGACAATATATTTTTGAAAAACTAGGAATGAGTCATCTATGCTAGAGGACCTCTAATCAAAATATGGCATCACATATGCTTGTGACTTCCACTGCTTACACAGTACCTTTAGATCATTTTAATGGCATGACCAGTAATGTTGGCACAATCTCAGACCAATTGTTGGTTGTTTCCCATACAATTCTTCCTCTCCATCTCGCTAGCTCTACCATGGTCCCACAAGCTATGCTTGTTTCTTCCGGGAGTGCGGTAATCACTCAAGCCCCTATTAGAACACCACTTATTCTTATATCAAATCCATCACTTCCACCTGGGTATAATTATCTGAATACTTCTATTTCTAATCCTGCCCATAATCCATCCAGAGGGCCTAATATTTTTGTTCCTCATGGGTATAATGTTGCTAGTAGTTTTGTTCATACACCTACCCAGGTTCTCTCCAAGGGGCCTAACATTCCTCCTCCACCTTCACCTAGAGGATCTAATCATCCTGGCCCTAGTAACTTCAATCAAGTTGGAGGCACAAGTCATTCTATCACTTCTAGTTTTCAAATTCTTGTTGGAGGTCAACCTCAAGTTGGAGGACCATCTCAAGTTGGGGGGAAACCTCAAGTTGGGGGTCATAACACAGTGTATGGGAATTATACCCCTGGATTACAATCTCAAACTTGGAATTTTCCTTTCCAAGAAAATCAACAACAACCTGGGGGGAAAAATCCTCAAGTTAATTCTTTTGTACTCCCTAATTCTGAGAAATGATATCCAAGTTCTATGAATCCTACCTAGGGTCAAGATTTTCAGTCTAATGTTCCTCTCTAAGGAAGCTTACACAATAAACCAACTCTTGTTGACTACTTGAATCAAAACCCTCCACCATCGAATTTGACAAGACCCTCTAACTATATACATACTTATCATCATACTGGTGTACCTATGGGATTAACTCCTCAAAATTACCATTTTCCTGAAGTGAACAGACAGCTTCCGTTTCTCACTACTTTGGATTTACTAGATTTATCTAGGATTTTGAATGATCCTATCTTGCATTCTCCTTATTGGCCGGTTATACCTGCCAAGTTACCATCATACATTCCTAATTTTGATGTTCGATTGGGAGAAGACCCAAATAGTCATGTCATGACATTCCATATTTGGTGTTCATCGAAATCCTTGATGGACGAATCCATAAGATAACGTCTTTTCCAACAAACTCTTATGGGTTCAGCAGCCAAATGGTATATCGAATTGCCACAAGGATTCTTCAACAACTTAAACACCTTAGCTATGGATTTCTTAACACTTTACCAATTACCAATACGATACGAGACAATAAATGAAATTTTTAGTTCATTTAAACAATCCTCTTCTACTCACATTTCTGATCATATTCACGAGTGGAGGAGGAGAAGACGCTTAATCAAATTTACCCTTCCTGATCAACTATTGGCTGAGTGGTTTACCAAGTCACTCATTGGTCCTATAGCCCGAGATGTCACCATGGGTGGTGTCGTCACTGAAGATCAAGAGATTAGTCGTGCTTAATACTTGGATCTTGTTTATTCACAAATAGACACACTATATGATTTGATCCATGATGCTCCGCACCCATCTACAAATACAACCCCAACACCTCCAACAACTTCTCATGCTGTTGATGGTGTTATTGGCACTTTTCACGCTGAGACTCAGTCTAAACAAGCTAGTCATTCCAATCCTGATTCCACTACTACTAATGTACCAAATAATCCTCCTCTAATTCCCTCTCCCGGTAAAACTTCTGAGGTTAATTCAGTTCAATCTACACCTACCAGTAAAAATCAAAATAAAAAAAATGGAAGGGTAAGAATAAAGAGGACAAAAATAATAATAATAAATCCGATAAGCACAAGACTCAGTCTTCTTATGACAAAGACAAACAAAAACCTCGTTATCCTTGCCTTATTTGTGGTGAGGATCATTATATGAAAGATTTTCCACGACGTGCTGAGGTTACTAAGTTCTTGCAAGGGACCGAGACACCTCCTACACCTGTCATTGTGTCACAATCGTTTCCTTCTCAGTAGTAGGCCCAATTGGTCATTCATGACCAACCTTCTCCCTCTACCACATCTTATGTACTTATGTGTACTGTTGACTCCAAGAAAAATGAAGTTGCAGTCGCTACTCGAGCCAAATATTATTCTCCTTCGAAAGAGAAAGTTGATGATTCACTACCTCCATTGGTTCAACCTCCTCCATTGACTTGACCTCCTAACGGTTCTCTTCATCTTGAACGACCGAGTCTAGATACAATTCTTCGTCCTCCTCCTAAGGGCATTTTTCATAAGTCGTCATTTAATCCTCACGCACATGTTGTTCAAAACTATAGTATTGTACAATATCTTGCGTAGACACCCTCTGCGATGTCGGCTCTCGAAGTCCTTCAAAGTTTTCCTATGTAACGGAAGACACTGTTAAAGGTTATTGGTGGAATTGATCTTACCGATACGAACTTGATAATATTTGACTTGGAAGATCATATTCCAAGGCTTCCTCCTCAATTAACGTTTCAAATACAAGTTGTTGTGGAAAATAAGAATATGTGTTGAATCGTTATTGATGAAGGAAATTTGACTTGCTTCATGTCCGTCACTTGTTGGAAAGCCATTGAATATCCTACCCTTACTGAGTCACACAATAATCTAAAATCTTTTAATGGTACAGGGTTTAAACCTTATGGTGTTATTCCTTCATTTTCTATTACGTTAGAAGGAAAAGCGGTTATTGTTGAAGTTGAGGTCTTTGATGCTCCTCTTGATTACAACCTTCTACTTGGACGTAGTTGGATTGATTCCATGCATGCAGTTGTTTCTACTCTTTTCTGTGTGTTACAGTTCCTTCACCAAGGATTTTTTTTTACTGTCGATCATCTTGCCTTTCATTTCGAAAACACATCCCAGTTATGAGAATGTCTGTGTGGGTCTTCTAAGGGATTCATCATTATTGGGTACATTCCCCATTCCACCACCTGATATTTCTCCTCCTTTTTTCACTTTGATTAACATGATATCAACCACTGTTGGAGAACTCCCTGAGTCTTATGACCCTTGGATAGTACCTATCTCCAACGTCTGTATTCGTTACAATGACACAATGCCTTTAAGTTTGATAGAATTGGCTTATCAAGATATTCAATCAACAACTCCTTCTCCTCATTCTCTCTTAGACACATCTCCAGATCCAATTTCACGTGGTTTTTCACACCTATGATATGATCATGAAAATCATTTCTATGGAAGATACCCAATGGGACGATGGGCATCGTCATTCTATTCTCTTCTTGGAACCTGAGACCATAAAGAGTTATCGACATATTTTGAATCCATCTACTGTTGTTACTATTTCTTTTATTTCTTAACCATCACATGATGTTTTGTATGAAGGGAACTTGGGTAATATTTCACCCACCATCCCTCGATGTATTTCGATTAAACCTAGATTCATGGAAAATGTTCACATCGGTGCCTCGTGTTCTACTAATGAGATCTGAATTTACAAAGCTCTTTTCCAAGAATTTTGTGATGTTTTTTCCTAGAGTTACGAAGAAATGCCTGGCATTGATCTAGATATTGTTGTACATGATATTAAGACTTACCCGGATGCTAAACCCATTCGATAGAGACTTCACCCAGTACATCCACACAAAGCTGCTGCTATTAAACTCGAAGTTGAAAAAATTTCTAAACTCGGTTTTGTCTATCCTGTGGCTTTGACTGATTGGGTGTCTAATATTGTTCCAGTTATGAAGAAACAAGGCACGATCCGTGTTTGTGTATATTATAGGGATATCAATAAATATTGTCCCAAAGATAATTATCCAACCCCTTTCATTGACCAAATCATTGACAACTGTTCCAGGAGTGAAATCTTCTCTTTGATGGATGGTTTCTCCGGCTATAATCAAATCAATATTTTAGTTGTGGATCAACATAAGACTGCTTTTATTTTCCCTTAGGGAACCTTCACATACCAAAAAATACCTTTTGGTCTCAAGAATGTTGGTGCAACTTTTCAATGCGCTATGTCTTACTCTTTTCATGACATTAATCACATTGTACAACCTTACCTAGATGATTTACTGGCACATTCCATGCATCGTCAAGATCTCCCGACACATTTATGGGATATTTTTCTACGCTGTCATTATTATCACATACGATTGAATACACATGAATGCGTTTTTTGTGTGGAGTCCGAACGAATTTTTAGTTTTATCATGTCTACACATGGGATTAGGGTGGACCCTCTGAAGGTTGAAGTTATCCTCAATTTGCCTCCTCCTTTTACATTACGCCAACTCCAAAGTTTGCAAGGGAAGGAAAAATTGTTACGTCGATTCATCCCCAATTATGATGAATTAACGAAAGGTTTTACTCGACTTCTTAAAAAGGGTCACAATTTTGAATGGGACGACATTGCCAAAAAATCCTTTGAAGCTTTGAAACTTGTCTTAACCCGTACGCAACTGTTATTTCCTCCCGATTATAGTTGAGATTATTTCTTATACTTAGCTGCTTTAGACTCTACCATCGCTATGGTTCTAGTCCAAGAGGATGATTTGCATGATGAACATGTTATCTACTATTTGAGTTGGAGTCTCACGACCATCGAAACCAAATATATGCATATGGAGAAACTGTTCAAGTTGTACAACATTTTCATCATTACATCTTATTGCGCAAAACCACAATCATTTCCAATTGCAACCCTATGCAACACATCCTTACTTGACAATTGTTGGGGGGCAAATACTCCAAATGGATAGTGATTCTCTAGGAGTTTTATTTGGAATTTGAGCACACCAAATCAAAGAAAGATTTGGTTTTTACCAAATTGATATGTGACCTCCCCTCAACTAAAACATAAAATGTGGCAGAGGATTCCTTTCCCGATGAGTCTCTCTTTGTGATTATTTCTGACGACATATGGTATGGAGACATTATCATTTATCTCCAAAAACAAAATTTCCAGCCTAATCTTTCTAGTGTAGATCATTGCCGCATTCGATATCAATCCCGTCAATACATTATCCTTGGTGATACCCTTTACCGCCATGGTATTGATTCCATATTTTGACGATGTATAACCTATGATGAAGATGAGAAATCTTTGAATGACTGTCATTCCAGAGCATGTGGCGGTCATATGTCTGGTTATGACACTGCCCAAAAGATCTTATGAGCTGGTTACTTTTGGCCTTCATTGTTTAAGGATTGCATTACTGTTATTCAGAAATGCCACACTTGTCAAACATATAACAATAAGATCTGATCTCATCCTGATCCTATTTACCCTGTTGATTCCATTGGTCCATTCACTAAATGGGGCATTGACTTCATGACATGTAACCCTCACTCGACCTCGATCGATCGGGCGACATGGATACATTATCGTAGACATGGATTATTTCACTAAATGGGCTGAGGCGATGCCTACATTTGATAATACTTGAACAACTGAAACATTGTTCATATTCAATCATATTGTTACTAGATTTGGTGTCCCTCAAGCCATCGTCACTGACCATGGGAGTCATTTTCAACATTTCATGATGTTTGAACTTACCGAGAAGTTGGGTCTTTAACATGAAAACTCAACACCTTACTATCCATAGGCCGATGGCTAGGTTGAAGCAGTCAACAAAGGTCTCACTACTATGCTTCGACGGATGGTAGGAATTCCCAAGTCAAGATGGCACACAATGCTCTTCTCAACATTATGGGCATATCAAACATATTTTAAATGTTCCATGGGGTTTACACCTTTCCAATTAGTATATGGTATCGAAGCTATTCTACTAATTGAATGTGAAATCCCATCTTTCAAGCTAGCTGTCGAACTTCTCCCTAACACCTCAGCTGAAGAGGAATGTCTCTTGTATTTGATGTAATTAGATGAGACTCGCCATGATGTTGCCTTAGTAATTGAAAATTATAAGAAGCATGTCAAAGCTCAATATGATAAGCATTTCAAACCACATGTTTTTTCTGAGGGTGATTTAGTTCTTCTTTACGAATAGGATCGTGACTTATTAAGGGCTGGTAAATTTGAGCCCATGTGGCATGGCCCTTATATTGTGAAACGAGTGTTGGAGAAAGGGGCTTATGAGCTGGTAGATTATGATGGAATTCCTTTGAGTGAACCCAAAAATGGGCTTTACTTGAAGAAGTACTATGCTTAAACTATTTTTGCATGAGTGNCTGCCTTTTAGCTGCTTACCTTGCATTGTGCTTGGTTTCCAAATGTCGGTGTCTTCACTACCCTATATCGGCTTTGTTGATGGTGCTAGTCACAGTACTCAAAACCTAGCATCTGTTGCATGGGAAATCTATGCACCTACAAATGAGTTGATTAGTATACATAGTGTTTTCCTTGGTCGTGCAACTAATACTATTACAAAATACAGTGCAGTTATCGAGTTGTTAACTGATGCAATTTTATTTGGTATCCGTCATCTTATTGTACAAATTGATTCACAGTTAGTAGTGCTGCAATTGAGTAACATTTATTCCATCTGAAGTCCTACTTTGTTACATGTATACTTAAGAATTCACCTCTTGGAAAGAAATTTTGATTATATTGAGTATCAAAATATTCCTAGATGTCTAAACACATTGACAAACACATTGGCTAATTATGTGTTAGACATACATTTGAGACATTTATAAATCCAAACACACATTTTAAAAATACAAGTAAGCCGGTAGGAACTTTATATTAATACGACAAAAAGTTACAAAAAATGTTTGTCCAAGGACCAAAATATAAAAATAGTGAAGCTCATGGCTTCATATACAAAAGCATAAAGGATGCTACTCATTGTAACAAACAACTTCCCGTGCCACTCTACGGAGCAGTCGACTAATAGATGCCAATACACCAACTGTATGGCGTTGTTAGTGGCGAGGAAGTTTGTCCACCGTGGCATCAAGTATGTTCATGGTTAACCCCTCTAGATTCTGCTCAATCACTTGGAGATCCATAGCAACCATTCCTGCCACAACACCTCTCTCTTCTCATCTCTGAATGGGAGATGATCCCGGAGGACGATAAGGTGCCACATCTAGATTATTGAGAGAACTTGATTAGTCTTGGATAAATGAAAAACAAAATTTATAGTTAAAATATCAAAAACATCATATAATGAAAATTTCCTTCTTACCTATGTCTTCCCATTGAGATCCCTTGGGTAGAGCTAAGTCAGGATCCCCACAGAATTCCGTCCCAGCGTAAGCATAATCCTCCACCATGATTAGCTGATTTCTCAGCCATTGGAAGAAAACCTCATCAAATTTGACGATAGGCATGCCATTGTGACGAGACATCAAGTCCACCCATATTTTCATCCATAGATCTTATGGAGTGGGTATGCCCCACTCCACCTGTAAATGTAAGACGAGGACCCTCTCCAGGAAGAAGTACACTAAAATGGATCTGTAACCAAATTGTTTCAACCGACCATTATGACACTTTGTCAGTTGTTTTTTCATGTTCTTCAAGACACCCTCGCACCAGTTGAAGACCCGGGGCTCCATACACTATATGGTGTACTGAAAGTGGCTTTGCAAAGCCATGTGGGGAGTTTCACTCCCTGCCATCCTAGTGATAGTATAGAGGATGTTTCTCAATGGTAAATCCTGAACATCCCTAATGGAACCCTTGCCACTATACTTTTCTGTACCTGGAACACAATGGTGTGAAACATAGTAATCCATGGGTTCTCCCCCACCCCTGATTCTCGAGAACCTCGATGAGATAACCCCATCAGAAAGTAAATTTCATCTACATCAAAGGTGAGTGTGTGCACACACGTGAAAAATTTGTTCATTTACATCCCACATGTGGACTAGATACTCCAACAATCTCAGTTGGGATCTCATGCCCTGAATTTTGAATAATTTGAGTAAACCACACTCCTGGAGTGCCATCAATGTGCCCAGGTCATTCCCAAAAAAATAGTATTCTTCCTCATGCTCTCGTTCCCTCCACTCGAGCATTTTGACTGAGGAAAACTTGCCAAGTAACATCAAACGATGATTAGAATCATACAAAATCAATCCTTGGAAGTTTTCCTAACTCATTTTTTCTTTTCAAAATTGAGTTGTGGTAGTTGTAGGGATTTTATTTTACGTAGAGCGATGTTGTCACACCCTGGCTTTGAGTGCCCTATGATGATTCAGGATCATCATAGTTAAAGATACTGTGAGCCTGCGATGATCTCAAAGTGCAGGTACCTCCAAAAAATCGACCTTAACTCAAGATTAATCCAATAAAAAGGAAATTTTAAACCATGAAAAGAGAAAGGGGCAAGAGACTACCTTTTTGACGGAAGCGGTTTGCGAAATGGTCCACCAGGCACTTCATAATCGATGCTTGAAATTTGGAGAAAAATAGGGTTTTGGGCACTATTTGGGTGAAATTGCAAAATGAAATGGTAAATGGGTTGTTTTGACCTATTTTATTACTTTTTACCATATTTTATTGAAAAATTAATTTAGTTTTCATATTTTACCTATGCCCTAAATCCTAACCAAATTTGCAAGTGTTTTCTATTACATATTGAAAGATCTAAGGACGAGACATTTGACAGGGATCCACCATTTTTTATTTTTTTTGTGTGTTTTTCTTATGTACAAATGCTTTTAGGTTTTTTTAGGAAAAACTCTGAGCACCGTCTTAATTCTTTCTCATGCTCGTGAACCATGAAAATACAATCGAGTAACCTTTTATTGATTTTTTCTAACTCACAGTGGTAATATGAAAAATGAACCTTATGGAGTATCCTTTAAGATCTTTTAAATCTTCTTAAACATGAAAAGATAGCCGAATGACCTTGTTTTTTTCATGCTTGTAAAAGTATTTGAAGAAAACATCCGTGAGCAGTAGATTATCTCTTTTTTGGTCTCGTCAGACTAACTTATGGAAAAGGACATTATGGAGTTCTCTTTAAGTGTTTTTCAGACTCTCTAAACATGGAAAACCCCTTAGTTTTCTTTATTTTGACTCGTAAAACAAACATCGAAACACCCATATGGGATCAACCACTCCTTCTTAGGGTTCGTTAAACATACTTCGAGGGACTAGTCTGAAGGATGAGCTTACATTACAAGCATATGTTATCTTCCTCAAGATTATGTAAAAATAAAGAGGTACTCGCTAGAAATGGTGGGGGGAAATTGGGAAAGAAATGTGTCTCTGTATTTGTGTTAGCGGCAATAAAATTCACTCTTGAACATGACACCCCCATTCATCATTGTATCCGGGTTGGGAAATCCATTTGTCTCTCGTTTGACCATCCACAAGTTCATATACAACTGTCGTGTCATTCATATGTTCAAGAGAAGTCCAACGTAAACAAGCCTTGTATCGAGTCATCCATTTGCAGTTATAAGTTCTTTACCATGTCGGCCTTCCCTGAGTCAATTCAAAATCACTTCATACTTTGATCTACTTCAAATCTATTACATATTTTGTGTCATTGATGGGGGATACATTAAGGCCTTCCTATGATGATTATTTTCCTGTCGACTTCAACTCATTATCCAAGAATAGAACTTAGAAATCAAATTAGTACCTTGGATCTTGCATGCCTTAATGGAAGGTTTCTTCGCTTTCGACAATGGGTTCACATCATTGACCCTTGATTGTAATATTCCATCGAGTGTTTGACTTCAACTCATTCATTCACATTCGTTGGATTGTACTAGAGTTCCTTGGGAGTCATTGACATCCATGGTGATTTCCCTCGCACTTGTTAATAGTTTTCATTAATGACTGGTAATCAAGTGGTTTCTACCATGTTTGTTTCAACACCTGTAATCACATGGCTAGATTCATACTTAGGGACGATGAAAATGAAGACCCTGGATTTCACCATATTGGTCTAGGGTGCGATGGAGTATTCATAAGTTTGTAATGACACATGGAAATGAAGACCCCAGATTTCACCATATTGGTCTAGGTTGCGACAAAGTATTCATAAGCTTGTACTAACACATAGATCCACTGTGTATGTCTCGTGGTTATGTCCAAATTTGAATTCTTTAAAGATCATAGATCCACGGTGTATTTCTCGTGGCTATGTTGAATCATGATGACATGGATCCACAGTGTATGTTTAGTAGCCATGACTCACTTGACACTTATTATTAGAGTCACGTGTAGTTTGAGTATGGGAATTCCTACCTCAGAAGATGGTATAATATTATGCATATGCTTGATTGTTTGCAGGTTCCTGACTGATGTGTTTCTTGTTTTTGACACACACATTCTACAAAGTATTTCGGTTGTCATAGGTTCCAACTTCATACTTTGGGGGGAATTATGTTACACATTATTTTTTTCACCCCAATGATCAACTGATGACATGTGCATAAGTCACTTCCATGTTCCCTGAAAACATTAAAAGAGACTTTCTCCATGAGAAAAGTGGATTAGCATTTCTTCCTTAAAAACTATGTCAAAGGAGATTGTCGCACCCTAATCTATACTTGGGGTGCGATGATGCTTGATCCTCGCATGCTACACCAAATATGGACTGTGACATCGTCACAGTTTTCCTGTGCATAGGGTGCGTTGATGCTTAAAACAGGTAAAAGTGAAATTCACGAATGTTCTAGAAGGGAATCTTCTAGAAGATGAGGTGGCTTCTGATCGGTTTGGATATTACTCACTTCTTTGATTTATTGGGATCATCCTAATATCCTTATCCATCCCTATTTCATCCTATATAAAGAGGGATCTCTTATGGAAAAGGCTAAGGTTTTCAAAGGCTTGCATATGCATGAAGAGTTTTGCTACAGATTATACTTGAGATAGCTTTGTTTTATCTCTCTAAGTCGGATTGTGGATCTTCTTCATCAAAGGAATTGGAACAAAGGTGTGTGTGTTGGAGCAGAGAGCCATTGAGAGGGACCTTGCAACATCAAGGCATGGGTTGTATTCTCCACTTCCATTTTAATATATTGCAACAATACATTTCTTCTCTATAAAGGTGTCTTGAATTTTATTGTATAACTCCTTGATCTTNATACATATAATTCATTGGAATATATATATATATATATATATATATATGTGTGTGTGTGTGTGTGTGTGTGTGTGTGTTCTCTCTCTTTGTTGGTTTGTGCTTCTTAAATAGGTTCACCATCCTGCAAATCCAAAGATGGAGCAACAAGGATGAATCTAGCGAGGATCAAGCACCATTTAAAAGGTATGTCACTTGTCTCTCTATGAACTAGTTTATATGACAATGAAGTCTAAGGTGAAGTTTGTACTCTGTCTTGTTTTGTTCTAGCTTCCTGTAGAATTTAGGGAGATTAGTTTGTATCCGCACTTACCGATTTGTCCGATAACAGGAGGAAACACATGTTATTAACCATTAGGTCTACTAAGGTTATATTGTATAATTTAGATTTATGCTTATATCCTTGGCACATGCCCACACAAGGAGTCAACCTAGAAAGGTTGTATTTTACAAAGTAAAAGAGGAAGGGTAAAAGGTGTTATTTTATAATGCAAATTAAGGGAGGTTCAATAGGAAGGAAAAGTAGAAGCTCAACTTCTGACAAGTAAATACATTCGAAGAATAGAAAGTAAATATGGATTCAGAAGTATGGGTGTGGGGAATTCACTTACTTCTAGATGCACTCTCTTACTTGCTCGAACACTTGAGAACGCTTAAAAATGACTATGGGAAGGAAAATGTTTTTATAATTTTTTTTTGTATTTACTAATTTTTATGAGTGTATAATATTAATTGATGAAATTTAATAAATACACGATTATTAAAATGTAGTAATATTAAAATTTATTAATTTTTTTCTAAATATTAGCTTTTACTTTATTGCTTTTTGATTTACAATTTAAAATTTGAAAATACTTGTAAGATATTAAAAAAAATTATAATTTTGATTATTTAAAATATATTTGAAAGCATACAAAACACGACAATAGAAAAAAATAGAGGAATAATGTTATGAAAATGTATAATAGATGATATTGAAATGATAAGTTTTACAATATAATAAGGGTGGTGAAACCACTCATACAAAACCACAGTGAGTGTCAAACCACTCAAGTCACTCAGTGAGTGAATATCTTGTAATCACATAACCATTCAATCATCATTACATGCAAAATGTTTGATGAAGTTGTAAGGCCTTCTTTTTCAGAGCCTAAAAAAAAATAATTATCTCCTACTGTAATGACTGCAATTTAGTTCGAGATTTTCTTTATATCAGGAATAAACTGGTAAATAGACAACATAATAAAAACATGATAAATACAATAGATCAGTTAGTAAAATACATACCTCGACCTCCAGGTTTTAGTTGATTTATACCCTTCCTCATTTGCTCTTGTTCTTTCCCAAACTACCCAAAACTAAATATTTACTGTTG
>SNQJ01S0105200.1:3524-15685 GCA_010110895.2 Picea sitchensis
GAGAATGAGTTTCAATTGTTTCTCTATCTGAGCCAGGAGATTCCTGCAAGGTGTGCAGTTGAATTCATCCGCAAGGAGTGCGTTGATGAAGGCTCAGTAGTTTAACTTTTGTTCTCATTCACCCAGAAGTGGAAGTGAGTTGTTGAAGTCGTGTGAGGAGTGCACAGGCTGAAGCAGAAGTCTCAGTTGTGAATCTAAGCAAAGGAAGTTAAAGACTGATGTTGCAGAAAGTGTGCAGAGTCGGAAGGATTCAACATTTGAAAATTCGTTGAACGTCGAGCGCGAGGAGCGTGCGCAAATTCCTCTGAAAGAATCAGAGTGGAGAAGCTCAAGAGGTTTAGCACCTTCGTGGTATCGTTGAAAGAGAACCCAAGAGGTTTGGGTCGAGGAAGTTTCGAGTAAGTGTTTCAAGCGTAGGCATTGAAGGGTAAGAGCTAAGAAGGGGCACTTAGCCATTCTTGAGAAATCTCCAAGGAGGAATCGATGGTCAGGATCTCATAGAGGAGATCGATAGGATCCCATCAGCCGTTGGATCTATTGAAGAAGTGAAGAGGTTACAGTCGCACCGGGAGTGAAAGCTCCATAGTTCGTGGACCATTGGATTGTGGACCAGTTACCCGTCAGTCGTTGGATCTGACAGAAGCATAACGGGAGTTCCCATCGGGATTTGAAGGATCGGGAATCCCGTGGTCGAGTGTTTCTCAACAATAGAAACCCCGAAACCCCGGAAAGATCTGGGTCGTCCATCTGTTGGGGATAGATGGAAAGGAGTCGAAAGTTCATTGGCATTCCGGAACTTTCGGAGTCAAGGATCCGTGACAAGGAAAACCTCGAAACGGTGAAGGGAGTACAGTCGTAGGATCTTAAGGAGGACACGTGGCACGTGATCACCAGATCGGGATTTTGGCCATCAGAATTCATGTAAGTGAAGGTTCCTAGCTTTGTAAAGTAGAGGACCCCAAGAATTGATCTGAACCGTCCATCATCTAGGACGCGTGTCAAAAACTTGGAAGAGAGTCGGGAATCGGCATATCAGAGTTCCTGAGGACAAGGAGCTTGAGACCTTTCGAGTCCCAAACCCCGGAGGAAATCGGGGCCGTTCATATTAGAGGATGCGTGGCAGAGATCTGTGCCATCGGGGAGAGTCCCGACAGGGAGTAAGCCCATCGGTGATTGGAGTTCATTGGGAAATCGGGGATCCCAGTGACAAGTGATTCATACACATTGAAATCCCGATCGAGGAAACCCCGATCAGTGGGAAACAGCTGTCAACATAGCAGGCAGAAGGAAGAGGAGTAGTGGGAGACAGGTGTCAGCCTAACGGAGAATCGACGACCCACGGGTAAGTGTTTCATAACATTAGAATTCCCGTAGCCTCGACGGGTTGAGGCCATGGTCACAGGTTATAAATCATATGGTGTGAAGCCTATAGCCAGAGGGCTATCGAAAAAATAGGCGCATCGAAGATCGGGGATCGACGTTTCGAGTCACCAGAATATCGTGAGTGTTAAAATCCTGACGGGGAAATTCCTGATAAGAGAAAAGAGAGATAGTCAGGAGGATCCTGTGGGTGCAGAGAAGTCCCAAAAGGGATTTGAAGAGAAATTTAAGTTCTTCGGGCCTAAGGAAAAGAAGGTCCTGGTGGGAGAGGACGTGCCGGTGGCGCGTTTGCGTCAAGTGGTATCAGATCTTGTCTCTGTTTGTATACTTCAGACAGAGGGAGAAAGAGGAAGAAATCACTCTGATACACACGTCAAGTGGTATCAGAGCAGGATTTATTGTCTGTATATTTCAGGCAAGAGGAGTGAGGAGGGAAAGAAGCACTCTAATACACATCAAGTGGTATCAGAGCGAGAAAATTTCTCTGTTTTCTGTAGCAGAGAAGAAAAGGAAAATTTCTCCATGCCGCCGAGGAGAGAAAGACAATCACTCGATCCAGAGGATAGGGGAAACCAGAGAGGCAGAGGAAGACAAGCACAGAATCCAGAAATGGAAAGACAGATACGTGATCTCCGAGGGAGATTAGAATATATGGAAGCAGCGCAGAGACTCACAGCCAGTGCTGGATATCTGAGTGACTCCTAAGGCAAAGTTGAAGTTGAACAACAAGGAGAAGTTGCAGCCGAATATGCAGCCAACGAGCGGTTAATTAAAGCTATCGCCCGGATGATTTCGAAAACAAAGATGGACATTCCAAATTATGAAGGGAGTCTGGATGCAGAAGAGCTTCTAGATTGGATTAGAGCTCTTGATACTTATTTCGATTATGAAGATATCGAAGAAGATAAAAAGGTTAGGCATGATGTCACAAAATTGAAAGGACATGCAGCATTATGGTGGGACGAGCTTCAAGCAGATAGACGTTCCAAAGGCAAGAAAAAGATCAAAAGCTGGGATCGAATGATTGCGAAGATCAAGGCAAAGTTCATCCCAAGGGATTATCAAATCACATTGTTCAGGAGAATGCAAAACCTGAGACAGAAGTTAATGACAGTGAAGGAGTACACTGAAGAATTCTACAAGCTTAATATCAGAGCAGGTCATCGGGAGAGCGATGATGAAAAATTTGCCAGGTATATGAATGGCTTAAGATATGATATCCAGGATGAGATGAGTATGAAAACCATCAGAACGGTGGAGGATGCGTATCAGATGGCATTGAAAGTTGAAGAGAAGCTAAGCCGTAAGCCAGCACAGCGAGGCCGAAGTAGGATCCAGCCAAAAGGTAAGTCATTTGTCCAAGATAGGTTCCAGAAATCCAAGGATGACTGGAAGAAACCTCAGATGAGAATAGAAAGAGGTGGAAGTTCACAGCGAGGCCAGCATGCTGAACAACGAAGGAAGCAAACAGAACAGGGCGGAGGATACGCTGATAATAACACATTTCCTCATACCAGAGGTAGAGGAAGAGGCAGAGGTGGAGTTATCACATGCTACACATGTGAGAAGAATGGGCACAAGGCAGTTGATTGTCCAGATAGGAAGAAGGATGGAGGAGAAGCTCACATTGTCGAGGCACAGAGGCAAAATGCTGAGGCAGAAGACGCAGAAGATGGAAGGTCGCTAATGATGCGTAAGGTTCTCTTAACGCTCGAGAAGGAGGTGGAGGACACGGCTCAAAGAAACAGACTTTTCAGAACCACATGCAAGACCAAAGACAGGAAGTGCAAGGTTATCGTGGATAGCAGAAGCACAGATAATCTCGTTTCAACCGAGATGGTGGAGAAACTAGAGTTGGAGACAACTGATCACCCGAGTCCATACAAAGTCTCATGGCTACAGAAGGGACATCAGGTAAATGTCACCAAACAATTCTTAGTTGACATCAAGATAGGAGGATATAATGATAAAATACTCTATGATGTTATTCCTATGGATGTATGTCATTTATTGCTAGGCAGGCCATGGCAATATGACAGGAACGTAGTTCATGATGGGAAAATGAATACGTATACTTTAGAGAAGAATGGAAGAACACATATGTTACTTCCAATTAAAGAAAAAGAAGTAAAACCAGATCGAGGAATACTATACTTCTCATGAGTGGGAAGGAACTTCTGGCGGAAGTAAAGAAGAAGGAAGATCCACAATTCTTTGTGGTCAGGAAACCAAAAATTGTTTTGACCAGCACAAGAGTGGATGATTTGCCAGAAGAAATTCAGGAATTGTTGGAAGATTTCGTTGACATTGTGGTAGACGAATTACCTCATTCGTTGCCACCGATAAGGAGTATGAGTCATCATATAGACCTCATACCAAGAGCCAGTTTACCGAACAAAGTTGCATACAGGTTGACGCCGCAGGAGAACGAAGAGGTCAAAAGGCAGGTGCAGGAACTGCTGGATAAAGGATTGATCAGGGAGAGTTTAAGTCTGTGTGTCGTTCCAACGGTATTGAGTCCAAAGAAAGATGGAGGTTGGAGAATGTGTACAGATTCCAGAGCCATTAACAAGATAACCATCAAGTACAGGTTTCCATTGCCACGGATGGATGACTTGATGGACTGTTTAAGTGGAGCAAAAAAAATTTCAAAGGTTGATTTGAAAAGAGGATACCATCAGATTTGCATGAGGGAAGGCGATGAGTGGAAGACATCCTTCAAAACCAATGAAGGGCTATATGAATGGCTAGTCATGTCGTTTGGCTTGACGAATGCGTCGAGTACCTTCATGAGGTTGATGAATGAAGTGCTGAAAGAATTCATCGGGAAGTTTGTCGTCGTATATCTGGATGACATATTGATTTTCAGCAAGACAAAGGTTGAACATCTGAAGCATTTGGCCATTGTGATGAGGAAGCTACAATAGGAGAAGTTGTTGATCAATATGAATAAATGCTCATTTATGAAGACAGAGCTCATTTATTTGGGTTTTGTTATTGCGGAAAATGAGTTGAAGATGGATCCGGATAAGGTAGAAGTGATTAAAAATTGGCCATCACCGAGAAATATTTTCGAGGTGAGAAGTTTTCATGGACTGGCTAGTTTCTACCGAAAATTCATCAGGAATTTCAGTGGAATTAGCGCAGCAATGATGGATATTGTCAAGAAGTGACATAAGTCTTTTCATTGGACAGTAGAGGCGGAGAAGAGCTTCAATCTTTTGAAGCGGAAGATCACGGAACGACCATTGTTGGTGTTACCGGATTTCCAGAAGACATTTCAAGTGAAATGTGACGCAAGTGGATTTTCCATAGGAGCGGTCTTAAGCCAGGAGGACAAACCTATTGCATATTTCAGCGAGAAGTTGGATGAGGAAAAGGTGAAGTACTCCACGTATGATAAAGAATTTTATGCTATCATACAGGCATTAAAGAAGTGGAGCCATTACTTGATCCCAAAGGAATTTGTTCTGTATAGTGATAATCATGCATTACAGTTTGTGACTCAGCAGGAGAAGTTGAATCAGAAACATGCTAAATGGGTAGAGTATATGCAGAATTTTACATTTGTAATTAAACACATTTCAGGGACTGCTAACAAAGTGGTTGATTCTTTGAGCAGGAAGTGTTTGTTGCTGCAGGAGTTCTGAGTCAAGACATTGGGTTTTGAAAATCTTAGGGACATGTATGCAGGTGATGCAGATTTTGCAGAGGCATATGAAGCAACTGAGAATCCAGTTCTCAGAGACAGAAGCCCATGGATAGATTACATGATCCAAAATGGACTGTTATTCAAAGGAAATCAATTATGCATTCTGAATTGCTCCATGAGGGAGAATATGCTAAAAGAGAAGCACAGTGGTGGATTGGCAAGACATTTTGGTCATGACAAGACATTTTCAAAGCTGAGCGAAGCATACTTTTGGCCAGGAATGCGGTTGGAATTCAAGAAGTTTGTTGACAGGTGCAGAATTTGCCAGCATTCAAAGGGCAGGAAGCAGAATGCAGGATTCTATCAATCATTACCCATACCCGAAAGGCCGTAGGATGAAATCAGCATGGATTTTGTATTGGGATTGCCTAGGACGCAAAGAGGACATGATTCGATCTTTGTGGTGGTTGACAGGTTTTCCAAAATGGCACATTTTATCCCATGCTAGAAGACCAGCGATGGGACTCATATCGCAATCTATTTTTCAAGGAAGTTGTTAGACTTCATGGTTTACCCAGAAGCATAGTATCGGACAGGGATACAAAATTCATTGGACATTTATGGAGGACACTCTGGAAGAAGATGGGGACTAACTTGATGTTTAGTTCAGCCTATCATCCTCAGACGGATGGGCAAACAGAGGTGGTAAATAGAAGTCTGGGAGACTTACTCAGAAGCTTGGTGACAGAGCACCACGACAGTTGGGACAATGTGTTGCCACAGGTAGAGTTCGCATACAATGACTCAGTGAACAGAAGCACAGGAAAAAGTCCTTTTGAGATTGTATATGGAAGGAATCCAAGAGGAGTATCTGAACTAAGGAATTCAAAACAGATAATAGCCAAGAGTGCAAGCGCTGAAGAATTCACAGAGGCGATGGGAGAACTTCACAGCAGGGTGAAGAAGCGATTGCTGGAATCAAACCAGGAATATAAGCACAGAGCAGATCAGCATCGAAGACAACTTCAGTTCGAAGTTGATGATCTATTTCTGGCACACCTGAGGAAGGAAAGGTTCCCAAGGGGAACATACAATAAGCTCAAAATGAAGAAAATAGGGCCATGCAGAGTCCTAAAGAAATTGGGAGAAAATGCTTATGAAATTGAGTTGTCGGATGAGATCGGAATATCTCCGACATTCAATGTCTCAGACTTATATCCATATAAGGCTGAGGAAGCAGGAGCTGGAGGTGATGAACAGCCAGAAATACAGTGGCAGAAGTAGATGTCGATTGCAGAGAAGCCACAGATGGAGCATATACTTGATAAGAGAGTGAGCAAAAAGACCAGGCGGAAGCAATACTTAGATTATCTGGTCAAATGGAAGGGCCATCCAGTGGAAGATGTCAGCTGGGAAAGCGAAGCAGTGATTCAAAAGCATGGAAAGATCGTGCAGGAGCTCATGGACAGGAGCCCATGAAAGTTTTCAAGTCGAGGAGTATGATGCAGGAGCATAGCCCATGACAAGCGAGCCAACACGGAAGACAATGAACAGCTGGACAAGGCCAGCCAAAAAAAATTTGAATTTTCATTCAAGATGATGCGCCAATGTATAAATGATGAATTTATGAAAAGTGCCTTTGTATATTGTATCAGACCTCGAGCCATACGCTCTTGTCTGAAGTAGATAGGAGGCATTTAATAGATTTAATGCTGGTAGATAGGATGTTTAAGTCTAGATTTGATAGTTTAGAGTCTGAGAGGGAAAATGGATATAGACACCCTCATTGTATCATTGTAACATTATCAAGCATTAAGGAGAATAGAAGAGCAAGCAGAGAATTAGTGTATGAAGAACACCCATGTACAGATGTTGAATTAATAGAAGAAAGTTCTGATTCAAACTCATGGTTGGTGTTGTTTCTCTGTGTATATTGCCTATAAGTTCATGGAATATTTAATTTATTGTTATGCATTTGTTTTGTATATGTTGTGCATGTGATTTCATGGTTTAACCTGAAGTCTGAAAGAGAATGAGTTTCAATTGTTTCTCTATCTGAGCCAGGAGATTCCTGCAAGGTGTGCAGTTGAATTCATCCGCAAGGAGTGCGTTGATGAAGGCTCAGTAGTTTAACTTTTTTTATCATTCACCCAGAAGTGGAAGTGAGCTGTTGAAGCCGTGCGAGGAGTGCACAGGCTGAAGCAGAAGTCTCAGTTGTGAATCTGAGAAAAGGAAGTTAAAGATTGCTGCTGCAGAAAGTGCGCAGAGTCGGAAGGATTCAACATTTGAAAAGTCGTTGAATGTCGAGCACGAGGAGTGTGCTCAAATTCCTATGAAATAATTAGAGTGGATAATCTCAGGAGGTTTAGCACCTTCGTGGTATCGTTGAAAGAGAACCCAGGAGGTTTGGGTCGAGGAAATTTCGAGTAAGCATTTCAAGCGTAGGCGTTGAAGGGAAAGAGCTGAGAAGGGACACTTAGCCATTCTCGAGAAATATCCAAGGAGGAATCGACGGTCAGGATCTCATAGAGGAGATCGATAGGATCCCATCAGCCATTGGATCTATTGAAGAAGTGAAGAGGTTACGGTCGCACCGGGAGTGAAAGCTTCAGGGTTCGTGGACCGTTGGATCGTGGACCAGTTACCCATCAGCCGTTGGATCTGACAAAAGTAGCACGGGAGTTCCCATCGGGATTTGAAGGATCGGGAATCCCGTGGTCGAGTGTTTCTCAACAATAGAAACCCCGAAACCTCGGAAAGATCTGGGTCATCCATCTGTTGGGGAAAGGTGGCAAGGATTCGAAAGTTCATCGGCATTCCGGAACTTCTGGAGTCAAGGATCCATGACCAGGAAAACCCCGGAACGATGAAGGGAGTATAGCCATAGGATCTTAAGGAGGACACATGGCGTGCGATCACCATATCGGGATATTGGCCATCGGAGTTCAGGTAAGTGAAGGTTCCTAGCTTTGTAAAGTAGCGGACCCCGAGAATTGATCTGAACCATCCATCATCTGGGACGCGTGTCAGAAACCTGGAAGAGAGTCGGGAATCGGCATATCGGAGTTCCTGAGGACAAGGAGCTTGAGACATTTTGAGTCCCAAACCCCGGAGGAAATCGGGACCGTTCATATTAGAGGACGCATGGCAGAGATCTGTGCCATCGGGGAGAGTCCCGACAGGGAGTAATCCCATCGGTGATTGGAGTTCATCGGGAAATTGGGGATCCCGGTGACAAGTGATTCATACACATTGAAATCTCGATCGAGGAAACCCCGATCAGTGGGAAACAACTGTCAGCATAGCAGGCAGAAGGAGGAGTCGTAGTGGGAGACAGGTGCCAACCTGACGGAGAATCGATGACCCACGGGTAAGTGTTTCATAACATTATAATTTCCGTAGCCCCGATGGGTTGAGGCCATGGTCATAGGTTAGCAGTCATATGGTGTGAAGCCTATAGTCGGAGGGCTATCAAAAAAATAGGCGCATCGGAGATCGGGGATCGACGTTTCGAGTCACCAAAATATCGTGAGTGTTAAAATCCCGACGGGGAAATTCCCGATAAGAGCAAAGGGAGATCGTCAGGAGGATCCTGTGGGTGCAGAGAAGTCCCAAAGGGGATTTGAAGAGAAATTTAAGTTCTTCGGGCCTAAGGAAAAGAAGGTCCTGGTGGGAGCGGACGTGTCGGTGGTGCGTTTGCGTCAAAATTCCAAAGGTGGGTGGTTGTTACTTTTCACCCAGCTTGAGAAGCTAGCTTCTTAACTCCAAAATGGTGATCAAAGGCTAGAGACATGCCCCCCAAGATTTGTTTCATCCACTCACTCTTCTCCTATCGCCAATTTCTATACCCAATAGACTCTTGGTTACTAATAGGAAAAATATTCACCAAAGAGGGAGCAAGGAAAAGGATCAATAAATTGAGGTGGATGGAAGGAATGTTCAACAACGAGTTGTAATGGAAGACTCGACTCAATGGGAGGGGAAATTGTTTCATATTTTAACGAGCTTGACACAGGAATATAACTATTATCATGACTAGTTGTTTCATTTTTTAATGATATTGACACAGGAAAATAACTATGCTCATGACTAGTTGTTTCATTTTTTAACGAGCTTGACGCAGGAAAAGAAATATGCTCAGTGATCGGTTTCATTTTTTAACGAGCCTGAAAATCTAAAATAAAATATGCTCTTTGTTGGGTTGGATACCCACACCTTTGCTTCATTTTTTAACTAGCTTGATACATAAATGGGAACCATGCTTGTAGTTATAATCTTGATCATGGATTCGAAGAGGATAATACTTTGGAAGGAATACATGTCAAGGGACAAACCTCGATCATGGATTCCAAGAGATCTTCACTAGATGGAAGAACAACATTCTAGAAGAAATACATGTTGAGGGGATCAATAGGGGTAGTAAGATCAGACTCTAAAGGCCCTATCGAAGATATCACCATGTAAACTATTGGATATAAGTCAGAAGAAGGGAGAGATTCCTTCTCATTCAACGKTGAATGCATGGACATGGTTTCCACATAATTGACATGTGGTAGGGCAGATGAACATGGAATATAARGACCATTCAGGGAATACTAATGGTTGACCATCATATGAGGTCCAATGAATGAAAGTTGGTTAATGGTCACTATGCTTCCATTGTGAGGGAAACACATCACTCAAAAGAGTGTGGACACAAAATCTTTCATGGTGTAAACATAGTCTCCCCGAGGAGAAAATTAAATTCCAAGGGGTCATGGACTACCATCACATCATTATAGACTATTTTTTCCCCCAAAGTAACAGGAAACTAAGGAAGGATCCCTAAAGGTTGACTAACCCTTTTGTTAAAATCCAACAGATTTTGAGTCATCGATGCAGGATGAGGTGAACCAAGAGATTTACAAGCATTCGAGGATAGGATGCTAACAAAATCTCCTTCATCTATTATAGTGTTAGGAATATTCCTACCACAAACCTGGACAATGATTTGAAAAGGCACGTAAGAAAGAAGACAAGGTTTTGTTAGGTCATTCCAATCAATGGTAATCACATTGCTTGTGGGGGGTGCCATTGAAATGGGTGCAATTTCCCCTAGTTTGGATGAATATGTATTAACAAGAAAGACTTGAGTGACATATTCACTCATCAAAGGAGGAGTGGGATCGATCGATGGGGATATAAAATTGACCACTTGATGGACCGGATTGACCGAGGAGGGACTCAGATCGATCACTTTGGGTTCACTCTCTAAAGGGAGAGTGGGATTGACCAACGGTGGGGTCAGATATACCAATTTGGATTCACTCTTCAATGGAAGAGTGGGATTGATCGATGACAGAATCAGATCGACCACTTTATCAATTGGGTCAACTGAGGATGAAACCAAATTGACCACTTGATCAACCGAACTAACCGAGGGTGGAACTAGATTGACCAGTTCATCAACTAATGGCGAGTTGGGAGATATTTTATGGTAAACTGTTGGGAGTTGTTGTTGAACATCAACAATATTTTTCAATAGATAGGAAGCTTCATCCATGTGGGTACAAAGGTATGTGTGGTGCATCTCCTTACATAACAAGAAAGGAAATTTGACTTTACCCTTCTTACATTCAACCTGATTACTAGTTGATGGGTTGTCACCAGCATGACCTGTAGCGGTTGATGACGCGGATTGATAAGAAACCTAAGACCACACTTCGACGACCTTGGGAATACCAATGAAATCCTTGAGAAGGTGACAACCCTTGCAAATCCTGTAAGGGAATTTGGGCTTGCGATTTTTAGACGTGACGACACCATCAACACTCCCAGCATGATGCCCATAGGCTAGTTGATCGCTTCCAACATTTCCTGCAGTGGTTGGGAGATTTCCTTATTTCTTATTTTTCTTCTCCTTAATCTTTCTATTCTTCTTCTTATTGTCCACTTGGTTACTAGTTGTAGATATTTCAGTAGATCAAGAAGAAGAACAGGAACAAGACCCTATAGGTGAAGAAGGTAGAGGATTGACATGAGTTTGATGATCTAGGGGTGGAGTGTTTACATACAAAGCACTAGGAGCATTGATGTTCACTTGAGTGGATATCAAACAAACTGGTAACCCAATCGTGAGACCTAGAAGAGTCAAATTTGCAATGTAAGGTGGACCAACATGTCTCACGGAAGGAGAGATAAATGGTATCCCTGGAAAAAGGGATTCCTTCGTTGGTATACGTAGGGGTTGACGCGATAGATATAGAATCAACCCTAAGTTACACTAAGAAACAAACAACACGTGCTATAAAATCTAGGAATTAAACCAAACAAACTAATAACTTCTCATAATGAACATATTAGTTGGTGATGAAATCCAACATCGCGGGAACACGTGAGAAGGGGTTGGGATAAGCAGTTGGATCAGTTATGTTGGTGACCTTATTAACGAACGTATTCCCTGGTGCAATTCCCCTTACGATGAGAGCCGTAGGTGACCCTCCAAGGAGCCTAATTGAGTTTGACCAACATTTGACCCAAGCACAGTGAAGAGTCCCCTTCAATGTCACCTAGTGTAAAGACCCTAAATATTATGGCCACTAAGGTCACCAACTCGCAGTAAGCATCCAAGCGGGTACAGTTGAAATTTAGGTTTGAAAGTATGGGTAGGATATCAAGTCTGAAATTCTCTAAAGGAATGAGGACAAGAGGACCAGAAAAACCTCCATAGGACCTCGAACGGACTCAAGATTCACAAAGTTCCGAGACCAAGTGAAAACAGTCGATTCTCAAGAAGAACCCCCATTATATTGTCGTTCCACTATGTTTGGTTAAGCCTCAAAGGGGTAATCTTCGCTTCTCTCCTGCACGCGACCTCATGTTTATCCCCTGTGTGAGAGGGGGGTCCCGGTTATGCTTATACGAAAATTGGATTTTCTCTCCTTATCGCAAGATTCTAAGTTTATTTTGGTTTCTTTGGAGAGTGCACCTCACAGCCTATTTCAAAGCTCTATCTTGATCTATCGTTGATGTACAGGCCCTAAAAAGAAAATTTGCGAGATCATTTTTATTGAGCGCTTGATTTTATGGTTGTTGGTTTAATCAAGGGTGCGGTAGTGAAACTAATGATGTTTAAAGGACTCAACTCCAA
>SNQJ01S0105200.1:32926-48786 GCA_010110895.2 Picea sitchensis
ACCTGTACCCTTTACATCACAATTAGGGTTACAAGTAAATCTTACTCTCAGAAAATATAACAAGGGATCTCACACATCCATTAGTGCTCAGCCACTAGTGGCACGTCCACCTGTGCTCAACCACATGGACATCCTACTCAACAGATCTCTATCTCACTGAGTCCACAGGAGAATCATCTGGAGTACCATCTCAAGCCTGACTCAATTGAGTCCACAAGGCAGGAGACCACACATCATAACAACTCAGTCCAGAGTCTGGCGTACACCCATCACATGGGCACCTTCACCCCACAAAGGGGCACACATTGTCTCATCTCAGTCCAGAGAGGAACGACACACCCATCTCATGGGCACACCCAACACATGGGCTCTCTCACAGGTCGACTCACTCAGTCTATGTCTCGAAGGATGTCTCACGAAGATATAATCATCAACAATGGTTGGGGTAGAATACCTTTCATCTACAACAAGTTGGTGTTTAATTCCAGAGAGATAAGTGTGATGGCTTATTTTTATTTATATTGAATTTAATAATGTATGTGTTATTCTTGATGGTTGTCATGTTACATGAAAACCATATGCATCTGTAACATTGAATGAATAATTATATTTGCATAAGCTTACTTGTCATGTTGCATGCAATCATTCATTAATAACATAGCGGAATAAATTATGGCATCAAAGCAAGAACAGAAATGGGGAAAAAATTGTTATTCTAAGTACCCCATATCCTTAACAATTAACATAGGGTACTAGGAATGTTACACTTCTCATGTGTGACAAAATAAACAAGAAGTCGAACAAGAATGGGTTTGTACAAGGTTGAAGATGTTGCTAGTCCAAATACATTCCACCTAAGCCACCTAGATGGAGAGAAGTTCCAGCTGCCCATAAGTGGCCAATCTCTGAAGATTTATTACTTTGAAGTCATTTAATGCTAAACTAGCTTATAAGAAGAATAAGTAGCTTTTGTTTCATGTTCCCTTTGGCATTTGTCTCATGCCTTATTTGTAGAGCCCTTTGATGAATTAAACTTTATAAACAAACTCTTTGAATGATTGAATGGACGATGTGGGGATACACGATGTGAAGTTTGGATCCATCTCGCCAACAGATGCAAGTTCACTAGGAGAATGGAGATTATGGAGTTCTCTTACACTTTGCAAATGTAGTCCAACCATGGACGCAATTATTACAAGGAGTTTTTAATGCGCCTAGCATGGATGACCATAAATGCCCTTTGACATAGCCCATCTGTACTTCATTGGCACGATTGACAATGTTAGTTGGCATTAAAAAGCTTTTATGGAGTGTCTGAGCTTAAGAAGCAAAATATCACATTTAGAGTATTATATGGATATGGATGAGGTCAGCCCATATCAATGGAGGCCCTAGCTTAAAGTAAAAACCTTTTTAAAACACAACTTTAACTTGTTTGAAGGTCATCCCTAAACCAATGAGCAAAAAGGAGTATAAGTTACAAGTCAAGGGGGGAAATGTCATTAATGAGGCGTTCATGATGAAGAAGAGATGTGCTAAGGATGAAATGTCTCTTCTAGGATGTATGCCCTAGTGTAGAATGATACCAAGTGTCATCTAAAGATGGATCAAGCAAGAGGAAGCGCTAACCATGGAGACACCCTAATTGAGGGTTGAAGGTTATAAATACTAGACGAAGAAAGTGCACATTGATGTAAAAGAAATGTGAAAAAGTTTCAAGGGCTTAGTTGAATATCTAGCTGGAGCAAGGCAAGTTAAGGGTTTATTCTACGTGAGGTTCATCATCTTCTTTTTATCTTTTATGGCTGAATTTTGATGCTAAAGTTGTCTTTATAAATATGTTGTAAAGACCTTTTGTAGAAAGGCTATTTTGCTCCATGTTAAAATTGAGGTTAAACCCTCTTTATCTCTTGTAGTTGGTTATTGATCAATATATTGTTTTGCTGCTGTCATTTCTACTCTCTAAGAGGTTGTTGCTATCTTTATTTGTTCATGATCACACATCTTTATTGCTGATTTTAATGGTTTGGAAAGGCACACCTTTGGAAGGGCCGTTTCTTTATGATAAAATCCATTTGGTTAATTAGCGCATTTTGATAACACAGCCTAGTTATGCCTCTATTCACTCAAATCAAACCCATTTGTACCAAAGAATATCATAATCTTTCTCAAGGTTTCCCGAATTTTGTCAGGGGAAAACCTGCCTAGAGTGAGAGGAAGTGTTACTAAGGTGACATTGGATAACCTTCCTAACATTGAATAACCTTCCTAAGTTCCCCTAAAGTTGCACTTGTTTTCAAGGCTTTGTAACTTAAAGTGCAGGTTTGGGAGGAAACAACTTGCATCTCCTTGCATCTACTTTCTTGAGATTTAAATTGGCCTCAAAATGAAGAACTGTCGTCTTATTGCAGGTTCCTTTTGTTGTGTTCAAAATGATATGAGCAGTTTTGAAATGGCAGCACTTCTCACTTTTATATATTAAATTCTAGCTTTTAGCATGTCTAATGCTTAATAGTATGTTTCAAATCAGCTGGCATATGGATAAGGAATTTCCTCCTACAACTTTGATTGTTTATCCCAGTGCTGCTTGTCAATCAAAAGCTGGAGATAGTAAACTCCGGATCTATTAGTTTTCTACAAAGCATTCAACGAATTCTGCATCCTTTAAGTTGTAGCATTTTTTTGAAATGTACCTTAAATGTTTCCACACTGCTGAAGAGCTCCTAAAATATCTCAAGCAGTGAGGAGGCATGAATATTCACTGTTCAGGATCCCAAACTTTAAGCAGCAAGACAAAACCTTGCCCTGATAATCATTTGACTATATAAAATATATTCAAACTAAACTCTTATTCTTCTAAACAAAGAAAACCTAAAAATACAAATAAGAACTCCTGCCTGAAATGAAATGCCTATTCTTTAGAGAGGCAGGGACCCTATACAAAATCTTAGAAAACAAGTTTGACTGTTCTAATTTTATAAGTCCTCAGAAATTCAAGGTACATAGAACTTCCATTAACCCATGTAATATTCATTGGATTTGATTTTCCCAAACCAGAAGCATTTATTACAAGGATCACCTCAAAGCATATGATGGCACTTCTTCTGTATAGTGAATTGATNTAAGTCCTCAGAAATTCAAGGTACATAGAACTTCCATTAACCCATGTAATATTCATTGGATTTGATTTTCCCAAACCAGAAGCATTTATTACAAGGATCACCTCAAAGCATATGATGGCACTTCTTCTGTATAGTGAATTGATATCGCATGTCTTCTGTATGAAAGCTTCATATGGCATCCTTATCTTGGACAGACAATTTGACAATACAGAATCGATATGGCATTTCCTCTGTATGACACCTTCATATAGCATATTTATCTTGGGCAGATGACAATAATTTAATGGCTGTAATTTAACAGAGAAATATGGAAGTGAAATTTTTTAGTCAAGTCTTCTCAGTAGATATTCAACCTGAACCATTTTAGTCAAAGGCATTATCCAGTCCCCATAGAGATTGCCAATTAAAGAAGGTTGAATTTTGTAGGTTGAATCTGCTTTTGTGGTGTCTAAACTGACCTCTAGACCATATGTCTTTGCTTTTTGCTCTACTCTTCTCTGAACTGCTGTCTCGACACTTTCAAATGTGAGTAAGTTCATTAGCTGCTCCTTGTCCTGCAAAATACTTCTGGGCATTAAGTAATATAATCGTGTGATCTTCATAAACGAAAAATATAAAGCCAGTTAAAAACTCCTTTGAAACTTAGGGTTCTGCATTGATGAAAAATGTACATAATCTGAGAAAATCCTACAAATCTTCATGCCGGATGTCTCCCTTCAACTTCTAAATAAACACACAAACATTTGAATCATGATGAAAACAAATTTCATGATTCAAATGTTAATGTGTGTAGATATATATAGCCATCCCCAGTAAAATAAAAAACCTAGCATAGATCCATCTTAACCCCAGATCTGCTAAGTGCACCTCAAAGTTTATGATCCTTCTTGATGATTAGTAGAAGCAAGGCTAAGATGTCTCTATGCTAGTTTATGGCAGTTAAGTCTTTTGAGGTTCGCATCATAAATGGCAAAGCAAGAGAAGGCCCGAGTCAATGTTTGAAATCACTTAAACCTCATCATCCTTATGTGAGAATTCAATTCTAGATTCACCATAATGACATAGATGAACCCAGAAATGATGGGACAGTATAATACTGTAATGTTACCTTCATTTCCTATTAAGGAAGCAGAACAAATAGGACAGATTCCAGAATGCAAATTCAAGCAAAAAATCCGAAACACAAACCTGTGCATTGATTGCAACTTCATATAGTTCTGGCGAGCTTCTAAACTTGGCTTCAGCTACGAACTTTCCATAATGTATCCTTTTGGAAAGGGCCTGTAAGTACGTAATTTAGTGAGAATAAACCAGCATATCCTTGGGAAAACAGACACCAACATAGTTGTTTAAACCTTTCGGCCTTATTCTTACCAGAAAAGGCTTTTCATGAAAGAACGAACATTAAAGTCCCAACTGGGTAATGCTCAACATACCTGCAAACACATGGTATCACAGACTGCAGTTGACCCATAGTTGCCATCATCTCCCTTGGCAGAAAACCGTGGAAGCAAGTTATCATAATACATACTCCAAATCAGGTTATTTATGTTGATAGACTGAGCTGCAGGGTGCAACACCTGTAACAACAATGCATGATTTTCAATACTTCCTCATCATGTCAAAAATGCCCCTTCTTATGCTTTCCCTGTTCAAATTTGATCCTAAAGGCAAAAGAATAGAAAAGAAACACATAATTGGTACTAGGTAGTTCTAGGATGCGTCTCCAGGTTCTTAGGTAATGATTTAAGCTAAGCAGTTTTGTTAATTGTTTTCATTTTTCTGAGACATGGCTCTGTCAGTATCTAACTTTAACAGTTCATGTTTGAAAGTTATCAAGCCTATACTAACGTAGATCTATCAGGCCCATCGAGAGGGATCAAAAAACTTCAAATGCAAACCTCTTGATGCTTAACACAAGATTAATATGGATCTATGCTTATGTGTATGTATAATTAACTTCTTTCAATGTAAACCTTTCTCCACCATTACACACAAAGATCTCCCCCAACACATGATTCAGATTTTCCTATTGATGTAATTGCTGCTAGTGAATTCAAATTTTCCTTCTCCTTAGCATCTTTTACAGATTTAGCTAGTTGCTTTATAATTTTTCTATGCAATATTGGTTGTTTGGTAGCTCCTCTTCTGTAAATTTTTGTAACAATTGTCAGATTGTGTTCTAACTATCGACTGATGTTCAATAGAGAACATTTCATTCTGTCTGAAAATGTCTACTCTATTTTCTTTTCTTTGTAGTTCCTTCCTATAAATTGCCAGAGATACATCAAGTTCCCCTATTTTTCCGTTCTTCAAGTAGACCATGTTCAAAACATTGTTATAAGCAGGTCAGAGCAAAATCATAAGTAGCATGATCTAAAATTCATAAACAACCTATGTGTATCTCCTATGCCAGAATGAACATGGATGTTGAATAAAAATGAAATTACAATTCATTCATAAACAGCCTATGAGGATCTCCTGAGCCGTGATGAACATGGATGTTTAATTATCATCAAATTACAATTCAGTGCTAAGCTTAACCAACTCAAAAGGAAAAATCACTTTAGCAAAAATCTAATTGAAAAAAAAAAAAATCTCGTTTTTACTGAAATCGATGCAACAGTCCAACTCTTTTCATATAAATTCATTTGGACCAATCCATTAATTAAACCTGGTTAATACTTTCCCCATTAAAAAATTGAAAAGTATTGAAGTAAAACATCTTTTAATTGGGAATCAGCGGTAGTACCGGTGGGTATTGTAATGGAGGAAGTAAAGGGTCTGGTAAAGCATCAGGAAAGAATGGATGTTCATCCGGGCTTTTGTATCTGCCCACCTGCAAATACGGGCGTGACACGTTATTTTATGGCAGCTTTTAGATAGACATATTAATGTTTCCGTCTAATCATTCTAATAATGAACACAGAACCCCTTCATACAAATTTAGAAGCAAGCCTGCCAAATATGAGCCCATGGATTTCATTAGTAAGTATATTAACATTCCGTAGAAATATAACCAAAACAAAACAGGAAACTCAGATGTTTTTGAAAGCTGCTTGAATTTCAATAATCTCACTTTGGCATGGAGTATTTCGGCTTCTCTGACTATGAATTCTATCAGCGAGCCACTGAATCCAGACATTGTGAATGCATTGACATCGTAAGTGGGGGCATTGTAACAGAATTGAGCTCTCTCCAGAAGGTTGAAAATGATGCTGTCCTCTTGACGGATCAGAGAATCACGGATACTGTCCAGGGTCAGATTCTTGCTCAGATCCAACCGCTTGTTCTCCACCCTGCAATTTTAGAAGGGAAGTTTAACCACATTTGAGTTTTGCACAGAAAAAAACAAAAAAGAAAAGAAAAACTGGAAATTAAGACAGAAAACAAACCCGAATGTAGGCGAAGCCGAAACCCGGGCTATCTGAAGATCAGAGGATGACGTTGAGATTGGTGCCCAACTAGAGGATTTTCGTTTTTCATGAGAAAAACTCATTGTAAAACGCTGCCTATGGGATCCAAATTTTGTCTGTGCCAGTGGAGGTGCATAAACCCGAGATTGGACATAGAATTTAAGATCCATTGAAGAGGTTTCTCTGTATTCCCTGAGCGTTCTCAGACTATTTAGGTCAGAGTGATCTGTGAATATGTAACACCCACTTGGCGATTCGAAGACGCACCTAGCCTATGAGAAACCCATATGCTCAGATGGTCTCAGAGAGCCCTCTGCCGTGGAAAAAAAGAACAATGGTGACACAGAAAATGCGGGTGAAGAATATGGAAATTGGTTGGTGGATTGAATTGAATTTTATTGAGTTTGGTTGGGTCAAAATTCGACGATCGCCTACCATATCCTTTTCTCAACTACTTCCACTCACATTTCTCAACTACTTCCAGTGACACAACGCCAAGTTTGTGTTTTCCTTACTCAACTCTGAACGAAAGGTGGAGCTTCATGAGTCTTCACCAACTCGAGTCTTCACCAACTCCGAGAAAGTGAGGTCTAACTCCAAGTCAAGCCAGGTCCGATTGAAATGTTGTCTTTAGGGTAACCCCTTCATCAAGGCATTGATCTCACTTTGGCTCAAAATTGGCATTCCAATTAAAAAGTTGACGTAACAAAGTTACAAATAGTTTATAAATGGTAATTTGTCTAAGGTGTGGAGATTTGCTATACTTTTTCATTAAAAATGAAAAGTTATCAAATAATACTAGTCTAAATTCATCTTAATTCTAGATTTATCAAGGGTTGAGAATGATCAAATCCTTTAAATTGCAAACATTTTTTAGAGTGTAAAATTTGAGTAAAGATTTGCACCTCAAAAAAATTGACCTCATGCAACACTTGACAATATGAGATTAAGATGGATCTAAGTTGATTTTTATTTTAATTATGAGTCAACTTTATTTTTATGTTTGTTTTATATTAATTCATATTTTTAACCTTATATGTGTTAGCATTACCCAGTGTTACATTCCATTGTGTTCCAACATATATGCCATACTACATTGTAGAGCGTCTCTCAATGCAATAAGAAAATGTTAATAATATAGCAATAGTAAATGCTAGAATATAGGCACAGAGGGAGTAGCCAAAAGGTTGGAGAGATTCTTAGTATTGGAAAGCATTATGTATGAGATAGACTAGATCAAATCTTGGTTGATCATTGTGCAATTATTCTGCAAATGGATAGACAAAATGATAAACTACCTAATCCATTCAAATTTAATTCTTTGTGGCTAACAAATGTAGAATATAGGAATCTGGTTGAAAAAGAGTGGATCAGTTTTGATCCAAACTCCAACTAGTCAACCTGCTTCGAGTTCATCTTTGCTCTCAAAAAAGTGAACAAGGCAACTCTTGATTCCCTAAAAAAAGAGAAAAGATGGATAAGGTTTAGAAGTTTGCAAAAAAATATTTATTGGATGTCTTTGAAAGGAATGTATGAGTGATTTTCAATGAGGATAGATCAAAAATTGAAGAGTTGGGAAGTAAAAATAGAGGATTTTGACCTAGAGGGAATTGGAATGGCAAATGAAAAGCAGCACTATCTAGATTGAGAAGGGTGATGAAAACACATTTTTTTTCATAATTTTGCAAATTACATAAAATAAATTAACACAAATTGAGAGATGAGGAACTTTGAGGGTCAGAGGGTTCATAAATTTTATGAAATTGTTGAGGTAGGATCTACTCAATTCCAAAATATCTAAAAAGAACCAAAGTAGGAAAACATAGCAGAAGTATTAAAGATTGCATCTTACCTTCCTAGTGTTATCAGTAAGGAAAATAACCAAATGATGATAGAGGAGGTCTCAAAGGAAGAACTGCAAACCATTATGATGCCCTTCAAAAAAAAGGCAAAAGCTCGGGTCTAGATGGGTGGATGGCCAAGTTCTTTATTGGTTTTTATGAGTTATTATAAGTGATTTTATCGGAGTGATTGAGGAGGTTAAAAGTTCTAGAAATGTTTCAAGTTCTCTAAATGCAACATTTATGGCCTTAATCTCGAAAAAGGATAAGCTATCTAATCATTTGATGAATTTAGACATATTTCCTTGTGTAGTTATCTGTACAAAACTATATCAAAGGCCTTGACTATCAGGGTCAAAAGGATCTTCTCGGATGTTATATCATAAGAGAAATTTGGGTTTTCGATAAATAGGAAAATTTATGAAGCAATTGGTGTTGCACAGGTATTCATTCAATCAAAGTTAAAAATCTCCCTACATTTGTCTTGAAACTGAATTTGTCAAAGCTTATGATTGAACCAATTAGTTATACTTAAGACTTGTGCTTATTTAGGTAGGATTCAGTGACCCTATAGTGAGGTGGATAATGGGTTGTGTCTCTTCAGTATTCTTTGCTCTTAATATGAATGGCTATGCTGCAAAATTATTCCATCCTTTTCAAGGCTTTCACCAAGGTTGTCATTTTTGTCTATTGTTATTCCTTTTGGTAGTAGAGGGACTTAAGAAGGCCATTATGGAGGGAAAATGAGAAAGAATTATTTCAGTTGGTGAAGAGAGGACATTCTTTCAATCTTACCCATATTTTGTTTATTGACGATGTTTTATTATTTATAAATGGGGGTTTTAGAGAATCTCCAAAGTTGAAGGAAATTTTGTGTTTGTATGGAAAAGTCATAGGAATGGAGATTAATATTAAAAAATCTAGTATTTGTTTCAATGGTTTGGAGGCAGAGGTTGTTTAGAGATTACTATCAGACTTTCCATTCAAAGAGATAAACTTTTAAAAAGGATTTAAATACCTAGGATTTTTGTTAAAACCCAATGGCCATGAAAAAGTGGATCGGGGTTGGTTACTAGAGATAATATAAGCTCAAATAAATCATTGGAGTAATAAATGGTTATCAATTAGTGGTCAGTTGACTTTGGTTAAATCTATGCTTGAGGCTATCTTGGTGTTTTGGTATTCACTAGCTTTTCTTCCCAAAGGTGTTTTAGAGCCCATCAAGAAAATGTGTATTAATTTCCTTTGGTTTGGGACATGCAAAAATGATTGCATCCCATCACTTAATGGAATATAATTGCAATGCCTAAGGAAAATGGGGGTTAGGGCCTAGAAAATGTGCATGTTTTTTGTTTGTCTTTTGTAGCTAAGAATCTTTTGAAGGTATTGACAAAAGGGGGTTTGTGGGGAGATATATTAGAACAAAAATACATTGCTCTAGGCTCCTTCCTGACAAGAAATCCAAAAAGATCCATATGGAGTGTATCCAATCAATTGAAAATTTTAATAAAGATTGCTTCCAATAATAAGTGGCCATCTAGCTTAGAAGGTAGTTCTAGAGAAAAAGTGAGACTTGGATCAAATGTTATTGTAGGCCATGAGGAGGGTTATCTATTATCTGATGAATTTATTTTCACCATAATGGCTTCATTAATTTGAGTCAAGTTGCAAATGAAGTATTGACCCAGGTGGATCTCGGTGGCAATCCACCTTTTCCACTGAATCAACATTTCGATCCTATGGTTTTCATAAACCATGATATTCACCCTTTTGATGTTACCATTAAATGGGAATGTAATGTAATTCCATCTCCATTTGTTAATTAAAACCATCATGGAATAATTTCCTAGTGGTCTTATGTACATGCCTACATTTTTAATGCATCGGATCCCATTAGAACTATGTAGCTAAGCACGCTTGGGCCCAAGTAGTATCGAGATGGGTGACTTCTCAGGAAGTCCTAGTGTTTTACATGCCTATGGTATTTTGTAAACTTATACCAATTTATCCCACATGCATCATGGAAATTATTTTGCTCTCACTCTCTCATATATAATCGAGGTGAAGGAGGTCCTTTGGAAACACAATGGAGTGTGATGTAATACTTGTTGTGATTGAGCGTAGCCGACATCTCTTTCTCTTCAGAGATAAGCTACCACCAATATAGCTAGTTTTTGTTCTACAATATTTTGTTATTTTATTCATTAAAAGAAGACATATTTCACTATATTTATGTGTTCTTTGATATATTTTTGTTTGTATCTCATTTTTTTCTCAACATAATTCTGATTAGTAGTATCAAATCAATTTGCTCCTTGCTATTTCTCGATGCATGTCCTCGACGAGGTCAGGGTATAGGGAGTTGGGTCTTGAGCTAGTTTCACTAGGAGACGACCACTGTCACTAGCCTAAGCGACATCTCATGGTGGAAGAAAAGAGAGATGACAAAGTAGGAGATCCTTTCAAGACGTTGCTTGAGGAATCCCTCGTGCGACAAAGGAACGAGATGGTGGACAACTTCACTTAGATCATTTGTCGACTATCGATGGCCATCGATGCATCATCGACAAGTAGTCATTTCGAAGGTGCAATGCCCTTCAAGGTGCCATTTAATTTTGATATCCCTTTATTTGAAGGCCAGATAGATTCAGATGTTTAGAGAAATGGATGAATCTACTAGAAGGTTATTACTCTATCCAAAAAAAAATTGATGGAAAAAAGATCACCTTCGTGCTCCTTAGAGCCCTTCCTGTGTCAAAGCTTGGTGGGAAGGTTATTGGGAGATGCACACCGCGAATGAATCTATGCCATCCGAGAGAAAACCCACTTGGGAAACCTTTTTGGATGCCCTCAAGGAATATTTCTACCATGTTGGAAGTTATGATGACCAGTATATGTGATGGATGACTCTGCATCAGGAGAGAAAACACATAACTCAAATAAATGAGAAGTAGAATCTATGTCTTCGTGTAGAAATTTCTATGAAAAAATATCTCTTTACAATAGGCTAGCTAAAATCCCTTTGCATATCTCAAATGTATTTATTTATACAATTTTTTCTTAACCAAAATCGGTTAGAGTCTGGACTTCCACACTTCTAGATCCTAAAATAGAAGAAAATCCTCTAAATACTAGACTAACATTAAATTGAATATTACAAAAGATTTGAATATATGTCATACTTCTAGAAACCTCATCGCTTGTTGGCTACTTGAAGGCTTATCTCTTCATTTTTTGCTCGTAGATGCAACTTCCTTTTGTTGATCCTTGTACTGACTGTGCAAATTTAATAATGCGACTACGAACTTTGGGGCTTCTATATTAAATTTTAAATTAAATTTAAAAGCCTTTATGTGTACCAATGGCAGATTCTTTTGAACTTTGACTACATCTTGTTGAGTACTTTGACACTGTAGATTGTGCATAACTAGGAAATGGTTTAAAATCTACAAGTTAACTTGAGTCATTTGTTGAATGTCAACTTTATCCTTTTCTCTATTTTTATTCAAATCTTCTTTCTTCTCATTTAAATTAAGAGTCCCAATCATTGAATGAACATCACCAAGGTCAATCTCATCCATCTCTACATCTACATCCAATAGAGAATTTAAACAAGTTGTTTTAGCTTATTTGGCCAATCTTTCACTTTCATCCAGGTTATTTTCCCAAGTCTTTATTGCCATTTCACCCTTTAACTATTCCAACTCTGTAAACGAAGCAATTCCTGGTATATTTATACATTCATTCCACATTATCAATTCATGAAACTTAGATCTTGTATTGACCAACTCTTTTTATTTATCAGCAATGATTTGTGATGAATCATTGATGATAAGATATTTTTTTTTAATACTTTCCAAACTTTCACAGAAACTATCTTGGGACGACTATAATCTATCATTAATTTCCAAGGCTTGTTTCTTAAAAGAAGAAATATCAACAATTTCATTTTCAATCTTTTTGACTTGAGCTCTTAAATGGAGTATTAATGCATCTTTCTGGCAAATAGTATTCTTACTCATTTTCTTATCTTAAAAATGTGTTCTTAGTTTCTCTTCTAGTTTTTTAATGTATTGTTCATAAATTTTTCAGACCTGCGCTAATTCAGAACTAACTCGTTCCGTAATAATTGCCTTTGTTTGTTTCAAATCATTTTAAAACTGCTCAATTAAAAGAGATTTATGATCAATAGTTTCTCTTAAATTTTCCACTGACCATAAGTTTGTTGTTGCAAAAGCTCCCAAAGGATCAACTACCTATTTTGAAAATTCAAGGTCACTCTATCCCTGACCATCAATTATCATCCTCTGTATTTTTGTGATTACACCTCCTTGCTTCTGAATCTCCCTCTGCATAATAGCTTTCCTTTTCTTGCAGAAGAAGAAGTCTGATGATGGCATTTCTTCTAGCTCAATAGGTGTCAAATATTCAACATTTAGTACCTCTTTACCAAGTATCTCAAAGCTCGATGCAAGAGGAGTTAAGGGAGGAATGGGAGATGCAAGTGAAATAGATTCCCATTGAATAGTACTATATTTTAAGGGACTTTCAGTATTTGAAGTAATCTGAGGCAATATATGTCCATGCTTCATAAAATCTTCAAACATTGCTAATGTTTCTTGTAAAGTCTTACCTGGTAGAGTTGGTTCCTTCAATGTTGTATCTTTTGATGACGTCTCCGGCGTTTTATCATCTTCCTTGGTTTTGATCTCAAACAAATCATGTTGCTTAGGAATAGAATATGGTAGCACCTCTGAAGCTAGATTACCATAATGGGTAAGACTTTTCTCTGTTTGTAAAATCTTTGGCATACTACTTCTCCTGTGATTTTGAAAATTAAGAAAATATGATTGTTCTTTGTTAGGAAGAGTCTGGATCCTGGATAGAACTTCATCATATATATTTACTTCTTTGAAAATATCATCAAGTGGAGAATCTTCATGAAAGTACATTTCATACTAAATTGAGCCAAATAATTTTTGACCACCTTATGTGGATCATGTCTTTTAAATTCAATAGAAGATAATGCAATATCTTCTAAGGCCGAAGCTTCAACCTTATCATGTCTAAAATCTAACAAGGATTATTCACCAACCTATATGAGATAAGTTGGCCATACCCTCTTTTGTGCTGCCTTCAATTCCTTGGTTATGTCCACAAAAACTGTTTGGTATGCTACTTCTCTGCAAATGAGTCTATCTGAAAAAAACTTTGGTAAAGCATGAGGAGATGTGAAACAACCATAAACTCTAATATAAGAAAAATTCTCCTCTATATACCACTCTACAATTGTACCTAAATTTCCCATAATTTGCTAAGAGATCCTTGGAGGAGGATTTCCATATAGAGATTCATGAATCAAGATGATAAAATTATTGCAACTTTCATAAAAATGATATTTTGCATTTTCCTCCCATAGTTTAGAATGATAGATATGTATTGGTTCAGAAGTTTTCGGAGTCCAACTCCAATTCATCAAAGGGAAATGGGTTTTGTAACATATAGCATCCATAATATATGTTGACAGATAAAAATAAGTTGGTTCACCTTTAAACCATTGACTTGTATAAACCCCTATTTGTTTGACCGGGTTATCAGACAACAACTTTCCCCAATTAAAATTGAAACCTTTTGTAACTTCATGAATAATAGAGACCCAATCCACTATGAAATGTGTAGGGGTTTTCTTTCCATACAACTTACATATCATCATTTCTATGTACATAATATGTGCATCACAAGAATTTGAAGAATATATACCATGACTATCTGCTTTAAATTTGTTTTCATTTCCGCACCAAGTTTTAACTATAGCATGGGCACTTATGTCATAATCTACACATTCCTCTTTCTCAAACTTCTTTACAAATTATGCATTGTAAACATATTTGGGATTACTGGAGAATTTATACATTACTTGGATATCTTCTGGTCGAAACGAGCCAACAATAGTCCCTTGATGGTTGTAGATGGTCCTAGTTGGTATATCCACATGCTCTAGATCCAAGCGTATCATGTCTTTGTAGGGAAATAACTTTGGTCGTGCTACAACCTTATGTAATTTTGACTTGGCTACCTCCTTGAGCTTGTTTATATTTAAAGCATCTTCCTCCTTGTTTTCATCATCAGAAACCATGGATTTCTCTTCCTCAAGGATTTCATAAACATGCGCCCGTGATTTGATGCTTCCTGTTAAATGAGCAGTAATATCTGAATACAAACCAGAATTTGGGTTTGGCTCTTATGTAGACTAGTCCTGGACCTACTTTTTTTCTCCCCTACGAGGTGCCATGACTTCTCATTGATACTATTCACTCCTGTAAGAAAAATAATGGTTTTGAATGTGAATGCAAAGACAAATTGGAGTTCTGAATGGGAATACAGAGACGCGATCGAGTTCAAATCTTCTATCAAATCATAATTAAACACTCCATTATTTCTACATTTAATACCTTTCACTTGAATGACATGGCCATAATGCTAAAAAGTTGTTAAATTTATTACTTGACCGCAACAAACTTTACACAAATATCTTACCCTAATCATGTTTAATTATCATTAATAATTTGGATTAGCGAGAAAAATTACTCCGACACTTTGGCACGTTGGGGATATTGAATAGATAATGTTAAAATTATCCTGAAGGTTGGAGTCGCGAAGTGATTACTAGCCCTTAATCAATATTTATTAATCATTACTTAACTTTTTGTACTTCGACACTTCGGGGATATTGAATAGTGAATTTTAAAACTATCCTAAATGCCAGAGTCGTGAAGTGATTAATTACCCTTAATTAAGATTTATTAATCATTACTTAACTTTCGATACTTCGACACTTCAACAATGCGACATTTCTTGGATTTGATGATAATATGATATCCTGGAAAACAGTCTCCCAGAGTGATGTGGCAAGATGACGTCACATATGATGATGCATCGTAAAAACATGGGTGACACATGTCATCTTGAAATGTGTGACTTACGTGTCCAAAATTGTTGAAAATAAGTGCCACGTGTCTCCATATGGAAAGAATGTTAGGTGGCATAGGACACGTCAGTTGAGTATTCCCCTTATGAATGTGTCTTTTGTAACCTCAGGGGTCTGGAGCTTCATAACTTTAGGACAAAAGGGTTCAATAAACAAGGAGTTTGAAATCCCGAAGCGCGAAGTCCCGAATAAAAACTTCAAGGAAGAGGATGTAAAATTGGATTGATTTCAAGCTTATGGAATTCGGGGATTCGGGATAACTTGAAACAAAATCTTCAAATAACGTCGAAGGAGGAAATCTCATAGTGGAACCATGAACAAGAATATTGCATGAATTAAACATTGTGTAGCTTTGTATCCTCGAAATCTCGTGAATCATCGATGTTAATATGCGTCAGGATTGATCCACCCTTTCGAAACATATCAACAAATTTTATTAGTTTACAAAATAAAAATTATAAAGCTAAATTTTTTTGATTAATCAAAAAAACCA
>SNQJ01S0105202.1:0-14680 GCA_010110895.2 Picea sitchensis
GACTAGTACTTCTGGTACTAGTTCTGGTTTCTTGGTTTTCTGGTACTTGTGAAAACTAGGGTTTCACTTTCCGGGAGTTCTATCCACTGAAAAAGTGTGTTGAAGGTGCCAAAGAGTTCCCTACGCTAGGGCGCACTTTTCTAGATGATTTTTTAGGTTGAAATTCCTCTTCAATAAAAAGCCATAATTTTCTTGTACAACAACAATGACGTTTCTCTTTATCCAGTGAAAGATGCTCTCTTCATCTTAGCTCTGATACCATGTTAAGGTTTAAGCTATTATTAGGTTTCTTTTCAATTTACTAGATAACCATAGCATAGATAGGATCACTGAGAGAAACACAATCACAACTTACACATCATTTATCTTGGGAAACCCTCATGGGGGAGAAAACCCAGCAAAAACTTCATTAATATAGATAGCCAATACAATGCCAAGACAATAAACCAAACACTAGAGAATATACTCTACTGAGCAATGCGCCTCTCTTCTTCCTTCTTCTCCCAACTGCAGCTACCAGACTTGTGCGTTGAGTGAGCGAATGAGTGAGTGATCAAATGAGGTGTTGTCTTCCTTTATTTATACAAACTGGTAGGAGCTGGAAAGGTGTCTCTTCATTAGGCAGGGCCGACTTGTCTTCTTAGTCGTTAAAACCACTTTAAATTAGCCTGGAGGCCGACTTCTCAATTTGCATAATATATTTAGTGTTTGACCAATCCACAAAAGGGGATTGATCTAATGAATAATAACTCAATTATAAATAAAATACTCTTTGCAGTTACAATATTTCAACATCGAGGAGTCGAGCTTCTATTCTAAATCCATCAACAATTTCCTGTTAATGTTTATGCCATTATTATAGTTCTTTGCATTTCAATAGATA
This sequence comes from Picea sitchensis, assembly GCA_010110895.2. Classification (NCBI taxonomy): domain Eukaryota; kingdom Viridiplantae; phylum Streptophyta; class Pinopsida; order Pinales; family Pinaceae; genus Picea; species Picea sitchensis. The sequence goes on from SNQJ01S0105202.1 coordinate 884, forward strand.
AGAGCAACATAAGAACAAGATCACTGAGAAATACACATTCACAAGAGAGACAACATTTATCCTGGGAAACCCTCTAGGGGAAGAAAACCCAGCAAACCAACCGGGCAGCTCTTACCATCTTGTGCTGAGGAGCGTAAATGAGTGAGTGATCAAATGAGGTGTTGTCTTCCTTTATATACAACCGTAGGAGCCGGAAAGGTGTCTCTTCATTAGCGTAATAATTTTGTCTCTTAGTCGCTAAAACCATTTTTAAATTAGCCCTCGAGGTCAATTTCAATTTGCATAATATATTTAGTGTTTGACCAATCCACAAAGGGGATTGATCTAATGAATACAACTCACTATAAATAAAATACTTTTGTAGTTACAATATTTCAACATCGAGGAGTCGAGCTTCTATTCTAAATCCATCAACAATTTCCTAATGCTTATGCCATTATTATGTTCTTTGCATTCAATAGATAAGAGAATAATAAGAACAAGATCAATCAGAAATACACATTCACAAGAGAGACAACATTTATCCCGGGAACCCTCTAGGGAAGAAAACCCAGCAAAACTTCCTTATCATAAATTGCCAATACAATGTCAAGAGATAACTCAAACCAATACGTATAGTCCTCTCCAAAAGATGCAACACTCTCTCTCTCTCTCAACTGGTAAGTTGCAACTTGCCTTTTGGAAATGAGCAAGTGTGTTGTTTTATAAAGTGAGGCGCTAGCCTCTATATATATACAAGTCTCAAAATGAAGTGTCTTCAACGGGCAATTTAATTTCCTTTTCACTGGGAAACCCCACCTTATTATATATTTCTAGGTCTCAATAACCTGCTAGGTCAAATTTATTCGGCCATTACATTCGTTCCGCTAATCAATCCACGTGCTGGGATTTGGTCCTAATATTAATATCAAATATGATTAACTTAATAATGGGGATTAATCTTATAAATAATATATCAATAATAATAAGAATACTTTTGCGCTATATTATTTCAACACTTCTAACAAGAAGGGTACTTTCAACAAAGACGCGAAAGAGAGGACCGTGCATCATTAGTGGCATCATGAGGACAATATCGCCAATATCATCTTGGAACATTGGATAACATATTTACGATTCATCAGAAGTTTTCTTCATCAAAAACATCATCATCATAATCATAAAAAAAAAAAAAAAAAAAAAAAAAAAAAAAAAAAAAATGATACCTCATCACAAAGACTAGGTCATCACGTTATCATAACACCAATGTCACAACCGATAAGTTAGTAGCCTGTCGGGCCACATCTTTGCTTTTATGCTCCAATGAATCCAGGGTCAAAAGCAAGGTATACATCATCTTGCTTTACATCTAACTTGACTGAGCCGAAGTAAGGGGAATCATCTCATTACGCCTAACAACCGGGTTAGAAGCAAGGAACACACCATCATCTTGCTTTGCGTCTAACAACGCGCAGGTCGGCAAGGAATCATCTTGCTTTACGCCTAACAACCAGGTCGTGGCTAAGGAATCACATCATCTTGCTTTACATGCCTAATAAATAGGTCATAGCAAGGGAATCATCTTGCTTTTTACGCCTAAATGGTGGTCGTAAGCAAGGGAATCACACAATACCTTTACTTTACGCCTAACAAATGAGGTCAAGCAATGACTCATCTTGCTTTTTACTGCCTAACAAATGTAGGTTAAAGAAAGGAACACACAACGCCTGCTTCTTTACGCCTAACAACGAGGTCGTAAGCAATGACTCATCTTTGCTTTACGCCTAACAACGAGGTCAAGTAAAGGAACACACAATGTCTTGCTTTTGACATCTAACAAATGGTGGTCGGCAATGACTCATCTTGCTTTACGCCTAATAGCAAGGTCGGCAAGGAATACATATATACCCTCGTGAGGGTCCTTTCTGACTATACCGTTGAACCAGCGTTCAAACTTCTTCTTTACACTGGTGATAGAGGTTTGGTCAACACATCGCGAACTCGTTTCATCCGTATAATGTATCAAGCTTCGCCTTCTCGTAATTCATGTCACTGGCGAAATGATAGCGATCTCTATGTGCTCTTTCCGACTTGTCGTGTGGAATACATGATTCTCCTCTCACATCTTTATGCAAAAAATTGGGTTGTCACATTAATCATCGCTGCTTTCATCTCCAAGCCAAATAGGCTAGTCAACAACTTTCAAAACTATATAGATTTGCACCTAGTAGAACATGCGGCAATGTACTGTCATTGTGGCCGAGTAATACTGGATTTCTTCCTACTCGCCATGAGATCATGGTCGATCCCAAACTAAAATAAAGATCCGAATTGCTTTTTCTCACAACGCTTTCCTTCAATCAACTGCTGTATCCGCCAATGTGAAGTCATGATCTCCATCATAGTCGGTGACCATAACCATTGTACCTTTAAGGTACCTTCATCACATGTTTTGTTCCATTAGTGTCACGTTCCTCGCTTCACCAAAACTCGACTCAAGGTGTTCATCAGTAAAACAAATGTCCGGTCCTGGTGTTCACAAGCACATCAATCCATCCAATAATCAGATGTACAAAGGGCGCATTATTCCATCAAGTCCTGAATGGCATCGTAATTCAACAACTTCAACTTTGTTTCCATGTGGGTGTATTCATGGACTTACATTCTAGCATGTCAAATCTCTTTAAGATTTCGCTGATTGTATACTTCCTTGGTTAAGGAAGATTCATTTATTCATACCTCAAGACCTAAGAAGTAAATGCATTAGGCCAAGGTCTTAAATTTCAAATTCTGAGGCAAGTCACTTTTTACATCTCGGCTATATTATTTTCCAGCTAAGAATAAGTCATCCACATACAATAGTAATATTACCGTTTCATTATCCATAATTTTGAAGTAGAGATTTGAGTTTGCTTTTCTCTTGGTAAAGCCTACGCTCGCCAAGAAACCGCCTTCTATAATGGGCCACCAAGCTCTAGGGCTTGCTTCAATCCATACAAAGACTTCTTCAATCTACAGACATGAAACTTCCCCGCTTTCAACCCTCAAACTGGGTTGCTCTATATACACTTCCTCTTCTCGAGCAACACCATCTTGTTGTCTCTACATCCATCCGTATTTCCATTTCATCTTAGCCGCAGAGCTATGATGGTTCCGATCAAAGTGTATCCGGGCCACAAGAGCTAATGTCTCTTCATAAATAATGTCTTCCTTCTCCTGAAAAGCCACTGTTTCTAAATCTTTGCTTTATATTTCCTTAACACTTCCATCAACATGTTTTATTTTGAAGAGCCATTTTGATATACCACATCCTTACTTTTGGTCCGGGAACCATTTCCATACATCATTCTTTATTGTGATTGGTATTCTTCTCACACATGAGACCAGCCCATTCCTTCTTTTGAATGGCTTCTTCAGCAATGTAGGCTCCTCACCAGAGATCACACATCAAAGCCGTAACTGGAGAATGGCTTTTATCTTTTCAATTGCCTCGGTGGTTCCTTCTGAACACCATACTTCTCCATCTTGAATGAGCTCTCATGCCCAAGTGTGCTTTTTTATGGGAGTAGGTCATTTGAGGAGGTTCTTGAACTCCGGGATATATCGTGGTCTTCAGGAGTCTCCTCATCGTGGGAAGTTAATACCTTACAAGTTCTGGGTGTCGAACTTCCTCACTGGACTTTAACTCGGACGGCTGTGTTCCTCTTCATATATCAAGTTTACATCTTCTTGATTTCTTAAGTGTTGCTTTTTCATCAAAGGTCACGACCCTACTGATCTCAATGTATGGACTGTGTATGTAGATTCTCAAGGCCTTGTAGACCCTCACAAGATCCCACAAATATTCCCCTTCTTTTCCCGAGGGTTCTAGCTGTTTTTTCTTTGGTATATGAATAAACACTGGATAAATATTTTGAGAGATGGCTTACTTCTAGCTTCTTTCCCAAGTGAACATCTCTTCCTATGTCTTGAGCCCAAATGTGCTATGGGATAATCAGTTATAAACATAAACAACTGTCATCATAAGCTTCCTACCATGTACACATAGGTAGATCTCGATCATGGATCATAGTATTCAATGTACTTCCAAGATGGTTATGTTCTTCCGCTCTACACCGCTTTGTTGGGGATCTTGATCCCAACCTCTTTGCGCAGAAGTTCAACAGCTCTTCCTAGAGGTATCTCATTATCTGACCGAGTATCTTAATCTTCCCATGTATGGCTTTCTATCAAGGTTTTGAATTCCTGGATCTCGTCAACACTTCAAATATATCCGTGTCTTTACGAATAATCATTAATGAATGATACATATAGTATACATACCCATTAATGATGATGGCATTTCAGCCATACATCCGAATAAATGAGTTCTAGGACTCCTTCTACCTTGTCCCTCTTCGAAACTGGGTTCTTGATGTTCTTCCCTTGTGCACATCCATTGCATACTTTATGGTCACCTTGAATTCGCAAACCCATGACCACTTTGCATATGTATGGTAGCACCTTGTAGTTGAAGTGAGCTAATCTTCAATGCCAAGATTCTTCAGTGGTGTGGGTCATGGCAGCCTCGGAGTGACCCTATAGCTTATGCAAGCTACCTTTTCTTCCATTGATGATTGCTTCATTTATGGTCTCTCCTTTTAGCATCACGCCTTCTCAAGAACCTTCTTCAAGTATAGCTTCCTCATGTGACCGGAGTAAGGTCAACAAAACAACAAGCAAGAATAATATCCTTCTTTGGATAATATAAAGCAATAGCACTTACATCACTTAGCTCCTTTAGAGAGGGCTCACTTGTATTTTGTCTGAAGCAAAGATTAAAAGGTAAGGAATACACACGTAAATGAGGTCAACACTCTCATAGTGTTGTGACCAAGCATTCTTCCATGCAACCTAGAACTAACACACGCAGGTTTCCTCCCAGAGTAGGTGTTAGCTGTAATGTGCAAAAGTTTTTTCCCTTTATATGCTCACATGCTATCAAGTATAATACTTACTTACCTAATCGCTATCTCACTATAGCCACGCCTTATCAATGTACCTTGAATCTTATTAATCTTGATTAATCAAACCCGAGCCTTGTCCTCAAGAATTGGGTGCTTGTTTTCTTCCAGTCTCCTTCAATCAAGTGACGCAGTGCTTTCTATCTTTTGTACTAAGACACACGCTAACTTGACAAAGGTTAGGTTAGGGATAAGCTCTATGATCAACTTTTAATTCTTCTAATAATTTGATCATAGCTTCAACATGCAACACCTATAATGTCATGACAAATAGATGTATATCGGAATAATCAAACCCGGTTTGCATTATTCCTCCTCAATGTGTTGTATCTTGAGATCCTTCTGGATTTGTGGCAAGAGATCCCTTCTCCCTAAATACTTTAGGGTTTAACCATTAAACATATGTAAGTACATACCTCCTCGATAGCATTTGTGTAAGAATTCATCCGGGTAGTAGCAGTAATCATTGCCAACTCTTTAGAAAATTTCATGGGTGATTGCAACTGGTACCACGACTGCAACTGCAACTGATAATGAAATTGATTGGTATTGCAACTGCAACTACAACTAAAACTTAGGGTTTTATGAGGAAACCCTTAATTTTTCAAACTTCAATTTTAAAAATTCTGATCCAGGGAATAGATAGCTACTGAGTCGAAGGAAGTTAGTCGGTGCAAATAATTTCAAAATCCAACTTTTACCAATTTTCAAACTTGATCTCATGGATTTCTCGACCTGGTGCTTCTCGCTTCTGCACTTCCGGTACTCCGATACTTCCTGGGTAATTTTCTGGTACTGGTACTTTTGTGAAACTAGGGTTTCACTTTCCTGAGATCCAAATTATCTAAAAAGGTGCTTGCGACAAAATGATCCTTGGGAGGGCTTAACTTCTAGGTGGTTTTGAGATTGAAAAGCTTCACTTTTGAAAACCCTAATTTGCGAGTACTGCAACAATGACGTTTTCAAGGAATATGTTTCTCTTCAGTCAGCTCCCATAACATGTTAATGTTTATGCCATTATTATAGTTCTCATTTCAATAGATAAGAGCAAATATAAGAACAAGATCACCGGTGAAATACACATTATTCCCACAAGATATACCATTTAATTGGTAACCCTCTAGGGGAATAAAACCAAGAAAAACTTCCTTATCATAAATTGCCAATACAATGTCAAGAGATAACCCAAACCAATGTATAGTCCTCCTTCCAAAAAGATGCGTCATTCTTCTCCCTCTCTCCAACTGTAAGTTGGGTACTTTGCCTCTTAGAAAAATGAGCAAGTTTGTTGTTTTATAAAGTGAGGCTAGCCTCTCTATATATACAAGTCCTGCACGCAGGAAGTGCCCCTTCATCATGTAATGACTTTCTCACTGCGGGTAAAACCTGCACCTTTATTATATTTTGGTCTCAATAATAACTCAAGTAATTTAATTTTATTCTCGCCTATTACAATTGTCTCATGGACCAACTGCTAAAAGGGATTTAGTCCTAATATTAATTATCGACACATTAATCCACAATGGGATTAATCCTATAAATAATATATCAATAATAATAAGAATATTCTTTGTTGTATATTATTTCTAACATTTCCCACCTCATATATTGTTCCTTCTTATCAACTTTTTTCTTCTTAACAGTTGTAAGTGCTATCGGTTCTAACCTGTCTAAAAATTTAACTTCCTTTAGGTGGAAACTTATGAGGGGCTTTGTCAATACATTCTTCTACTAAGAGTTTAGTGTTAGTGATTAGGTGGAAACTTATGAGGGGCTTTGTCAATACATTCTTCTACTAAGAGTTTAGTGTTAATGATTCTGTAGTCTGTATAGGGTCCAATCCTGTAGCCTAGATCGATCTAATTCTTTAGCCTTCTTCCTATTGTTATAGCCTTGAGAAAAATGAAGGGTTGAAATGGATCTAGGCTGGTTTAAAACCATTATAATATAAGATAAATTGTCTCCATTATTGTTTTGTCCCTTCAAGGAGTCAAGCTTCCATTCTAAATCCATCAACAATTTCCCACTCATATATTGTTCTTCTCATCAACTTTTTCTTTCTTTTTCTTACCAGTTGTAAGTGCTATCGGTTCTAACCTGTCTAAAAATTTAACTTCCTTTAGGTGGAAACTTATGAGGGGCTTTATCAATACATTCTTCTACTAAGAGTTTAGTGTTAGTGATGCTGTAGTCTGTATAGGGTTCAATCCTGTAGCCTACATCGATCTAATTCTTTAGCCTTCCTATTGTATAGCCTGAGAAAATGAAAAACGAGAAGAAAAACATCCTATTTTTCACCTATTAGAAATGTATAGCAGTCACAGTTTACAAAGGCTTGTAGGACACAGTAATAAGTAAATGTTCAGATGTAAACTTTGTCACACTAAATGTTTTTTTTAATCAAAAGATTCGTTTATCACTTCCTTATGGAGTCCATAAATGCATTGGCGGTTACCGTTAATTATGAATACTCAGCAGACTCTATGTTTGCCATGATGGAGAAAATACACCTGATTAATTTTTTTACATTTACCAAAGCTTGAAGCCTTACCCTTTAGCTCAAGAGGGCACTTCCATTCATTTCAAACATCTCCAAACGTCCTTAGTATGTATATAGTCAAGAAATAAATCGGCAACATGATAGGGACTAATGTTCTCTGTCGAGTAGCACAGTGTAACACCCCTATCACATGCCAAACTTCAATACAGTAAAAATTGCAACTTCTTAAAACTACAAACTAAATGGTATAAGAATTAAAAAGCTCTGTCCAATTTGTAAGAATTACCTACCCTGCAGGGCCTGCACAATTGCCAGCATTCCCTGTGTTGAAATCTTTTAAGTTCGAAAATTTTAAGTGCACTCACCTGTTCTCTATCTATCTAGTCCCCAATAAATTTGTTTCATCAATATTTCATAAGACTCTTGGAATCTATCAAATTTTAGCAGTTCACCTTCAGCATTACAGATTTCTTTTCAGATGTAAAATCCAAGTAAATGTATGTAGCTCTGCTGATTATTCATGCTTACCCAGGAGTTCATCTACTCTCCACAGAAAAACATGTGAGTGTGAGAAGGCACTCAAACAACTATAAGCACAGAGAATTTACAATTTAGGACCAGCAATAATCAAGAAAAGAGAAAAGATCATACAGCGTCCACTTTTTCTACAGATGTATGGGCTGCACATTAACCATCCAGATTCCACTTTATTTACAATGTACATGAAAAAAATTCCAAAGTAAGAAATAAGCCTCATCATATTTACTGTCAAAATAAATTATAGAATTGTATCTTTTTAATTTTTGGCTGGGAGTTTAGAGCCGCTTCTGTAGTTCCAAATTGTAACAAGGAGTCCTCGAAAGATAATTAAATACATAATAGCCTCTACCTTACAATTTTTAATTGTAAGATAATCAACTAAATATTTAATAGCCTCCAACTTAAATTTTTGACCCCAAAAGAATATGAAATCAGAGTTTGGCCAGCATCTAGGATCACTGTCAGTTAATCCAACACCTCCATTGGAGCATCTACGGATCAATGACATAGCAGTAATATGACCACAAGTAGTTGCAACATCTACTAAACCAGAATTAGTAGCAACATCTGAATTGAAAATGCCCTTGGAAGAGTTCATATTAGCATTGTACTCAAATGCAGAAGCTGGAGTTGCATGAATGCAGCTCAAAAACTTTTGAGAGGTTTTTAAAGGGTTTGGGATCTTCATTATGTAATGCAACGACCATTGTTTCTGATGAGTTTAGTTCCAATTCCTTCGTCTGCGGCCCAAGCTCCAAAGAAGAAGCTCCTGAATTATCTGGAGCCTTTTCAGGTAGTGATCCCTCACCTAAACATGCTGCTTGCATCAGTATTCCTGTATCATTTTTAGATGCTGAGTTTTCACTTTTCTGAACGTGTTCTGTAATTGATGGCTTATTGGAATCTAATACATATCATACAGACCAAGTCTGATCATTCGTTTTAGGATTGGACATTTTATCTCACATAGACAGCTGGGCTAGAATTCCTGGGGCTTGATGATGGTGACAAGGCCTGAGACATTGGCTGGAACTCACTCACACAATTGGTTTCATCTTTCATGGTTGTATGAAAGATATTAGTGGGCATCTCCATTATCTCTGAAGGTTCCTCATTTTCGAATAGCCCATATAAAGACAAATGCGGAGGTATTGATGTTAAGTTATACTAACAGCAATGCTTTTAATATCTTCAACAGGATTAGAAACAAAGGCAGAGTTTGCAGCATCTACAATTTGATCGTGTTTTTGAAAAGAAAACCCTGCACCCAAAAGACATGACTTAAGTGGTTAAAGTTTGGCATTTAATATTTTCTGCACTTTGTAGTAGTATCATACAGCTATCCTCAAAGAACACAAAGTGCTTTGTCATTGCAACCTGGTTTTTTATAGTGTCAAGAAAATCTTCTATGTGTACATACATCAATTCCACCATCCCTATGTGTTGGCAAAGCTTCAGGTTAATAATCTTAATTTTTTCTGATATTCTGCATCCAAATTTACTAGGTGAGCAGGGAAAAGTCCTATACATTTTGCTTCTATTGTGCAACCAATGAATCTCAAAACTTAGGAGATTACTCCAAATGCAAACAAACTTATAGATACATCCCACACTAATTTAGTGGGAATCCAATGGCATCAATTTCTGTTGCCTCAAACTTGACATCAAAGCTGCTGATCTTTCCCAGCCACAAGAATGTGGCTGTGGCAGGTGGAATAGGTATCTCATATAGAAGATTATCAAGTCTAAGAATCGGAAGCATCTATTTTGGACTGTCTAAAACTTTCAACAATCAAATGACCAATCATAATTTTTTCTCACCTCCGAATCACATTTCTGCCAATCCAATAGATCAAAGTGCAGTTGCTGCATTTATGGACCACACACATATAACCACTCTTACTGTTATAGAAATCATTTGATGTATTCTGGAAGCGTCTTACAGTTCAATCTTTTTCATTTCTTTCTGCAGAATCTTCCATTTTATGGAGCTGCATGCGAACTCTTCTCGTAGCTATACCCTCAAATAAAATCCTTGCTGATGACTCTGCAAAATTGGACTATCAGAGCTTACTTGGATTCCAGTTCCCTTGTGATCAAGTAAGCTATTAGGTACCTCCCATAAACAAGAATCATGATGATCCAGCTCCTCAATGGAAGGTATTAGATTCTTCAGTTCTATATAACCTCCATTCAAAATATCAGAAAAGGTATCTCCTAGAGAAGAATGATATGCTTTAGAATTATTATAATCCTGAGAGGCAGCATAAAACATTTCCTCTAGCATCTTTTCTTCTTCAAAAATGCATCCAAACCTCCATTTGGATCTCTATACTGAGAAAATCTTAGATCAACTGGAATTTGTGGGAAATCACTTTCAATGAATGGAAGACATGCAAATTCAGGTTTGCGTTGTTGGAGTGTCTGGCATAGCATTAACCTGAAAAAAAATATAAAAAATAATTCTCACAAGCTATCACATAAAAAAGAGTTTAGAATTAATTTTGACATAGTATAACTAGTAGACAGAATAAGGCAGGAAAGTAACATGTAACCAATGTGAATGCCACTAGCTGATTGAATGAAGAAATTGCAATGTAAATTAATTCATGCTGCTCAAAGGTAAAATCCAGTAAATCAAATCGGTAAAATCATCCACCCAGGTTCAAGTTCAAATAACGAAAAAAAGGTGATGATGTGGTTTTGATTAACCTGTTAAAAGTTAAAAGACCTCAAAAAGAAACTAGAATGAAATGATATAGCTATTAGTATGAATAAAGAAGGAAAGTAACATGTAAGCAATGTGAATGCCACTGGCTATTTGCATGGAGAAGAAATCGGAATGTATATAAATGTAGGCTGCTGAAAGGTAAAATCCCAAAAGTAAAATCCACCCTGGTTCAAACAGGAATGAACAAAGATGATGATGTAGGTGTGGTAAACCTGCTTAAGAGTCAAACGTCATCCATATGCACACTGAAAATTCTTGAGTATATGTATGAAGAAGGATCCAGTAAAACTACACTGAAATTCAGGACATTTGAGCTAAAAGAAAAGTACTGCAGAATTCAATTTGTTTTGCATCACAGACACAAGACAGAAATGGATTCATCAATACTTTGGATGAAGCCAGTAAATTTGCATGCTTGAAAAAAAAGTATTGAAAATAATATAAACAATATCTAAAACATAAACCAAACGTGATCAACCTTAGAGAAGGGAGACATACAGAACCAACAACAAACCTGTGTGTTAATTGTGTCCTCATCAGGTGCTACAGAAGAAGAGTTTGAATTAGTGTCATCCAGAAATATGTCTAACCATGTATTGACTGTGGCACTATCTCCATTTGTATCATTTAAAATCTTCAACGAAATTTTTGATGGTAAATTTGAAATTGCATCAATCCCTTCTACTAGCTTTGACTGATCTTCTGAGTGCACTTCAATGTCACCAAAGTAATCAGGGGATGGATTTTTCTTTGTAAGAAATAAATCACCCTTCTCAACTGGTGCTGTGTACTGTTCTCCACTTTTTATCCCAAGTTCACTCTTCTTCAAAACACGACATAAGACAAAAGCATTCTGCAAAACAATAGCAAATAGAATCAATAGGTACTTCATAGACTGATGATAGCTGTAGTTCCACTCTTATTAATAAGTATTACTGACTTCAAGGACTAACATAACTTTCAGACTCTTAGGAAAAGGAGAGAAAAGTTATACACACTATATCAGTGCAATCAACACATTGCAAGTCCAGTGAACCATCACTCCAATTTCATAAGTTGTGTGCTGTTTTTCCTTTTCACAGTCTGGGTTGGGGGTAGCTGAATCACAGCATTCAATCCACTTCATAATTCATCTTGTACATTTAAGTTTTTGTGGACCTTGTTACACCCCCATGCCTAGGTAACTAGAGGAGAACACGTCTCATGGCCCACAATGAAGCCAGTGATCCCGTTGATGATGATCATCAGCATGTTCCCCCATGGTAGCCCAACAGCCCCCCCTCGGATTGCCTCTTCTACTTTGGATCTGCTAAGCTCATCACATCCAATCAACACGGTCTTTGGGAGATGGTAAGCCATCGCCACCATGAGGTATGTTAGTCCTTTTCATACAAGGTGGTGTGCTTAATATACTAGGTATGTGAATGAGGATCATCATTTGGTTAAAGCTGGATAATGGATCATAATCTCAAGAAGTTATGTTTGTTTCCTTGTTTCACCTTGGTGGCCAACATTTGTACCCTAGTCTCGTATTGTCACCACCCAAGGGTACCATTGAGGGGCCCTCACAAAGGTAACGTTCCGTCTCCCTACCATAATTAACACTTACCATCTTGGAGCATGTTGTATTGTACTAAACTTTGCTTACCGGTCATGGTTCATTCTCTCATGGGAAGAGGGGCTAAAAGGCCCAGAGGCTTGATCAAGAACCCATTAAAAGAATAATAAAGAAAGAAAGAGAATATAGCAAAGGACTCTCAAAAACCAATCCAAACATGAGCTCTACCCTTCCTCGTCACCTTAAGAAGTGATGCTATAGCTTCAGAAACCATAGCAATGGTAAATATGATAAAAGACAATAAAAAGGTGATTACAATAAAAACGTGAAAATGGTGAAAGTGGTAACTCAAGAAAACCCTCTACAAAGGCACCTAGAAGTGGACTAAATGACACCATAAGCCAAAAAGTAAGCCCAACACATAATACCATCACACTTACCTTGAAGGGTTCTTTTCTTTCAATACTTCCTTCGGGACATATTCCTCTACTTGGTCTTTTATTTCTTGTTTTGGTTGACACACCTAATAGGGTCTCGATGACGGTCCTCCCATATTCAACTTGTCAACTTACATAAAGTCTTGAGTTAATGTAAAATTTGAAGGGGATACCTAGTGTGAATTTGCAGCTTGAGGTACTTGCATTGGCAGCCAAAGATGCGATCAAACAAATTTTTTCTTCCAGTGACTTTATAAAAGTGATTTTATAAAAGTTGAGTCTTTAATTTTTTTAATGTAAGAGTGATTTTATGATGTTTTGAGTCACTTTAATGACTTACGTGACCTCAACTAATGATTGTCGCGACCCTTGATCTCAAGGGAAAGTGAAGAGTCACTTAAGGGAGATCAAGGGTTAGAGGAGTCACAATTCGAAATTGCTTAAAGGCAGCTCATTAGTTGAAGGAGGGCGCACTTTTGAGGAGAGCTAGAGGAAAGGTGAAAGGGCATGGATCCCAAGGAGAGTTTCTTTTCTTGGAGGAAGAGAGTTTCAGCAGCTGGAGTTGGCACGCATTCCTAGACAAGTTTTCAGCATTAAAGAGGAGGTTGTACAGCAAGGAATCCGTACAGTACGGATTTGAGGAGGTCGTATAGCAAGGAGGCTGTACAGTATGGATTAGAGGAGGTCGTACAACATTTATTTGCTGGGTTTTGCAGTCACTGTTAGCACAGAAATCGAGGCCGAGTTTTGGCACGGATTTCAAGGTGTTTTGTTGCTGCAAATTAATCCGTATAGCAAGGTACAGTTCTGTACTTTTCTGGGCACATATTTCAAGACAAATTTCTGTTGTTTAATGAGTGGACAGTCCGTACCTTTGGTCAGGAAATCTGGTTCAGATTTCAAGATTGTTTTGTACAGTGGTTATGTGAAATTTCTGCTCAGATAGGGTAAAAGTACAGCTCATTAAATGCTGATTGTAAACTGCTGATATACTCAGAATTTTTCCTTAAGCTGAATAAAGAGACACTCTTCTCAAAATCTGTCCTATT
>SNQJ01S0105202.1:14690-44835 GCA_010110895.2 Picea sitchensis
CAGCATCTTTATCTTGTCAGCAACAGCAACATCCATCACCATCGGCTTGGTCCTGTGTCAGAGAAGGTTCTTGCTCCATGAGGTAATTGCTCCGGGTATCATGGTATGTGTCACTTTGATCATCAAAACCATTGAATGTATGCATTTGAATCCTTTTATTTCTAACAACTGCTTGGATCTTACACTTGCCCACTTGACCATGTTTGGGGGGATTGATAGGGTGCCCTAGCAAGCCTGTGTCTGTAGGTTTTGGTTTTCCACTAGGGGGGATTTCTGAAAATCCATCGTCCTCTCCCATCATAGTACCACTTTTCCATCTTGTTTCCCGCTCACCTATCCCATTCCACTTGTCCAGACATTGGGTTGACCTATTTTCAGGATGGCACCTTATCTCGTGGGAAGAAGGGGCTAAAGGCCTAGAAGGTAAAAGCAAGCTGGTAAAAGATAAAAGCCTAAAAATAAAACCTCGAGATGCTTCGCCCAAGGATCCCCGAGGAAGCAATAAAAAGCTTCTCAGCAAGAAATAAGAGGGACCCAGAAAAATAATAAAAGAAGGCCTAACCAGAGGATAGGGGGTCTCATCACGAGCCAACCTATTAGGTCCATGGGTATCTAACAGTATGACATTGCCATTAGTTGGTCACCACGCCAGGGCAGTGACTCTTGGTTGCATGGCCAAGGGAAAGGGGGTCTCATCACGAACCAACCTTCTCATTTCTGTGAAAATACTTGTGGGTAACGTTGTCACCAATGGTCACCACGCCAGGGCAATGTCCCCTGATTAGCTCTTGAACAAAAAAAAATAAAAGATAAAAGAATGAAAGAATGAAGAATAAAAGGCAAGAATGGGCTTGGAAAAAATGCATCCATGACAGGTACAACTCGCCTTCTACAAAGGCACCCAAAGGTAACATTTCTGCATCCTTGGCCCTCACTGCACCCACATGTTTGGACATCCCCTGACCACATCACCCACTTACATGGCTTGGATGAGGTTTCTTCCGGGAACTTTCCTTCTTCTGTGGACACTAGCCCAATAGGACGCCTTGTCCTTTTCTCCAGACTTGTATTGTAGGCTTGTGTAACGTCTTTGAGTTGTTAACTGATGTATTAGGGATTTTATGCACATGTTTAATAATATTGATGATGAAATGTGATTGACATTTCTATGATCCCTGTGACTGATGAGCCCATGGAGGGCGTAGCTTTTGATGTGCAGGACCATGCCCAACGGACAGGTACCATTTGGACCGGTACACATGGGGAGATGATGAGTTCGGACCTCCATGGGGCTGAAGAGCCCATCAGATGGATGCTGGGACCCCATCAGGGGGGAGAGATAGGACAAAGATGGATCAGGAGATTTGCACCGGAGAAGAAGAGGACGTTCCACCAGAGGCACCCTGACAGAGCTTGATCTAGGGGGAATGGCCCTCTTTCAGTGGAACGTTGGCCTTGGAAGGCCTAGGACGTCACCATCTTGACCATGACATCATCCAGCATCATGGACGTCTTGGGAGGCAGGCTAGGCAGCATTGGCACGTATGGCAGGTTGGAGAAGCCCAAGGAGGACTAACGTTTTGCTCCAGGATGCCCCATTTGCCCTAGAAGGGGCTGGCATCTCCCTTAAAGGGGCTTGTTACTTCTTTTTAGCTTGATTAGGGTTTTAATTTGACAATTTGATGTAAAAACAATATGATTTGGTATTTTGGCCTTGTCGGCCTTTTACATGACCTAAAATGTAAAATTAGGTCATGGAATGATATAAATGAAGGATTTTCACCTTCATTTTGAAACACAACTCACTCACTCCATAAGGAGGTCTGAAATTTGTGCCCTATCTTGGGTTATTGGATGATTTAGTGATGCGCACTTGTTGAAGGAGGACTATTTTGGCATATTTTGGTTTTTCTCTTAATGGAAGGTGTTACAACTAGGGTTTGCATTGCTTCTTCTTGGTGAATTGTAAGTATTTTTCTGCAAAACTTCTTGAATGAATGGTTGTAGTTTAATTTCCTGCATATGTTTATGATTTTCTTGAACAAAACCCTAGGTGACAAGCACACAAGTAGGTCCTTGTCTCATGTCCCCATTGAGAGAAATTTTTCAGCCATTTGAAGAAGGAGAGAGCCTAGTCGTTACTACACTCCCTTCCCCTCTTCATTTATTGCTATCTGTACTTCCTGTAAGCTAAGAAGAGAGAGACGCCTTAAGCCTAGGTCTACTACACTTAGGGCCGATTTTCTCTAGGGTTTGCTGAAAAGGCCTTGCTGTAGCAACACCTTGCTTCATCAAACCCTCTAGTCTTGGTTTTATGCTTCATCTTTTAGCTAGCCGTTTTTTCCATTGAGTTAAGGAAGAAGGAGAGAGCACCAAGGCCTAGTTTACCTACACCAAGGTGAGCCTCTCTCCCCTAGGTTTTTGACTTTGGGGCCTTGCTCTAGCAATACTCCAAAGCCTTTCCCTCTAGTCCTTGACCTACTTACCTTTACCTCCTTCAACTCTTGCATCTTCCATTATTTGACTCCATTAACCCTAAGGCACTAATCTAAAGAAACCTCATGCGCTGAAGTGACCTTTATCACAAACAACTCTCAACACTTTGAATCAAACCCTAACCTAACTAACCCTAGCCTAGAACTAACCTTCTAACTCTATATGTTGCCGTCTTACCCTGCTATTATCACCTTTGTGCAGCAAACATTTTTTTTTATAAGTAATTGAATGATGATTAAGGGCATAAATTAAATGTTGATTTATTACTTTGAATGCCATATTGTTCCAGTATTTATTGGTGAAGTGACAATTTTCATTGCTATTTATAAACATTGACTTCGTCAATATTTATTGCTAAAATTGCTTATATGTTCATCAAATAGTCATCCATTTATATGAAGTAATAACCCATTGGATTAGCTTGCATATATCGTTTGTTGTTGCTTTGTCTCAGGTAGGTATATCTTTGGGGGTTTTACTTTATTATTGGTTGTTTAGCCAGGACTATCTGCTTGGTGGTGACTTGTGAGGGGGGAATCTATCCTTGTCTTTTAATCCTCTTGCCTTCTCAAAACCCCAAGTCACTAGGGACGTCTCCCTTGGGCCTCACCTCCCTAAAGAGAAAGAACCATCCCATTGTGGTGACATCGGGTGGGATTGGTTCTTGTTACGCCAGTTTGACCTTCAAACCTCAAGCTTTTATCCTTGCTACAAACTGTGCGATAACATGACCTTTGCAAGGGAAAGTTGTTCTAACTTTCCATTGAGCTTCAGTGTTGAGAGAGCGCATCGCTTGCGGGTGTCTCACGGACGTCTTGCAGCACCTCATTCGGGCATCAACCTGTGCAGTTGATGGAGGTCGTATGGATCTTGGTAGAGACTTGGAGGATGGATTCATTTTGAGATGAGGCCATGTGTCATATGCAGGAGACTCTCGGAGTTGATATGGGACCTAGGGGGCAGAGTGTATGAGTGTTCATCGTAGGATGGGTTCTACTGTGTATCCCACAGGTGGACATGGGATCCTGATATTTTATTTGAGAGTATTTGGTTATTGCTTAAGGACAAGCAATTTTCTAGCAGGGAGGACTGTAATGTCCCCAATTTGGGACATCATCACAGTGCAGAGGTTTATGATGACCAGAGTAGCCAGATAGATGTTATAGCGAGTACAGGGGTTATTGAGAGGCATTGTGGGGTCCAGCTTGCATTACTCATCCTATTTCATCATTATGAGCCATTCCGCACATATTGGCTTTGGTTCCGTGGCATTCCGACGATTTCCATGGTTTTGAGTATTTTTGGCTATAAGTCAATTAAATTCATTGAAGAGGTCATTTTGGGCACTATATTTGGAGGAACCTTTCAGTGTAATAGCTCATTTGAATTGGGAGGAACAACACTACAAGATAGGATGACGAGAAGTGACTTTCAATGGCCAAGGAAGCCACAAGGAGAGATAAGGTTTTTTTCAGAGGTAAAAAGGTTAATTAATTAATTAATTAAATATTAATAAAATGAAAGTCACTTTGGAGGGACAAGGGGAGCAAAAAGTATAAAGGAAAGGCAAGGGCCTCTACTCATTCATTCATGTATGATCATATTTGATATCTGGCTTCTAGCTAGTGAGCCCAACATTGGGGGTTTTGACTTAACAAACCCTAGAGGACGATTCAGTGGTGAAAGATTCCACCTAGCTTGTCCCAAGCTTGGTCTCGGAGATGTAATACTCTCCCACACCATTCTAGTTTGGTTCTACATCAGTGCAGGAGGGTTCTACACCAACCACAGGCACAGGAAGAAAGGGGGGCACACCATTGGGGGTTTCCAACAAGAGGGGCACACCACTCATTGAAGGAAGGTTCGATCCAGCTGAGGAGAAGAGATTTTGGGAATTCCAGGTATTGGGTTTTCTTTGCAGGTGTCTTAGCACCATTCTTGGTTGTTTCCAGAGGCATTTCAGTGGAGGGTTTATTTGTATTGACAGTGGGACGATTTCCCAAGAGGAGGGCACACCATTATTTGGAGGGTAGATAGATCTAAGGATCTAGCCGGTATTTTGCCTAGTTGAGCACTTGGGTTTTCATTGTCGTGCCCCGATCTATCATTCTAGTGGATTGGTGGAGTTGTTGGAGGTCTCTAGGAGAGAGATCGATTTATCTAGGGTTTCAAGCATCTAGGGGGGCGCACCATTCCTTGGAGGAGGTTCAGATCCATAGGGTTTGAGAGGGATCTTGGAGATTCGGGCACCTGGGTTATTCTTGCCATCACCCGATCTACTGTTTGGCATCTTTCTTGAGGTGATTGGACACCTTTGGCAACAGGACCGAATTGTTGAGGAGCTTCAGCATTCCAGCAAGGTGTGGCATCATTCAGTTGCGGCCTTTGGCACTTCATATGACCCAGATCGTCTTGTATTGATCTTCATTGGATATTTGGCCTTTGGAGGCCTGTGGCATCTTCTATTGGAGTATTTTGTAGCAACTCCAACTTCTATTGTCTATCTTCTTAGCCATATGTTGAGCATTCCAGATCGGCATCTTCATTGTAGCAGGTTCTTCTATTTCATGAATAAAAGCAGATTTGAGATGGTTTGGCTTGTCTATCATATTGCATATGGTTGAGGTATGTTCCATGATTATATCTTCTTGTTTATTGCTGCAACACACATCTAAATCATCAACTAAACCTAAGGCCGAAATCAAGAGGCCATCTTGCAAGTAAACACATGTAAACAAGTAGATCAGCAAAGTGTTTGACGAAATACCACATCCAGCAAAAGTTTAAAAAGACACCCAAAACCGTGATGTTCCTTGCATCTTGGCTTGGGAACATTACAAAATCCGATTGGGAATCATGTCTTATGTAATGATTCGATTCCACAACATAATAATCCATGTAGGAATAATGTATAAAATATGAATAGATAAGATATGATAAGATATAAGATATAAGATGATTACAATTGAGAATGAGGGCTCGTTTATATACCCATGCAGGGGTGCCCTTAACCAATAGTCATGTCCTTAGAGACATGCCCTTTCATTATTAATAATTATTATTTATTAATTAGTTATTATGTTATGAATATCTATTTATATGTATATTTATGTTCATAACATCCTCTTGAATACACATTGTTGATTCTAGGAGTGACAGCTTATGAATAGTGTAGGAGGGACAATTTTTCTTCATAATAAGATACTAAATACAGATACATACTATGATTAGGGTTCCCAAGCTTGCCAGAACATTCTAAATCTTGCATAGACAAAATAGTCAAGTCCTTTGGTTGTCTTGGTTGGAGATGCATGGGAGGCCAGCTCCATGAGACATGTAGGTAGATCTGATGAAAATGGTTCCTACCAAAAGCTGCATTCACCTCCTCAAAGAGTTCAAGCTTCATATCCAAAAGGTAATGCTTCTTGTGTTTGTTTTCCACCTGGTCATGACATCAATAATTTTCCTTGTAAGAAGGGCAAGAAGAACATATTTGGAAAGCACCATGTTCCATGCTGCTAACACCAATACAACAATCTAGAACCGAAAGAACAACTAGGAGGATATTGAAGGATGGATTACCAAAACAGTTGAAAGAAAGACAAAGCAAAACCATGCTAAACGAACCACAAAAAATAGTAGTACACATCAGCTAATGAACTTGGGAGGTCACCAAATGGCAAAGAGAGAAGACTTGGCTTCCAATTCAAACTCATCACAAAAAAAATAACAAAATTTTGAGCGATGCATGCATAACAAAGACATAGACAGATGGAAAAGAAAGATGGGAAAGACAAGCATAACAATGACAAAGACAAAGACAAGTATCTTTCATGAAAACCTAGATGGCCCACCCTCAATGTGGAGAGCATGTGATTGACCCTACTACAAATGCAACAACCCTGGATAAACATGGGAAAGATATAAGAATCATTAATTCATTTTCATTCCTCGACCAATGGATTGATGATAACCATGAAAATCAACTTGGTGAAATATAATGTGAGCCTTGGGGGGAAAGACAATCCCAAATAAGAAATTCCATTCAATTTAAGACATTTTCTTGCAAGAGTTGAGCACCTCTGACTTCCATCTCTGTTCACTTATGGATGGGGTTTGGCAAGGGGTTTATTATGCAAACAAAAATGATTAGGGTAGAGAAGGTGCAGTATGTGGTGTTGCTCCTTTGCTAAAATTGTTGATTCTTGATAGGGGTAAATCCACTTACAAGATGTCAATGAACCATCATACTAGTTACTAGAGCAAGGGTATTTTGTTTTGTTTATGCCCCTAATGACTTAGTTGTAAGAGTTCACCTTTGGGAGTGGATGGCTCAATCCCTTCCATTACCATAGTGGACTACTAGGGAAACATCAATATGGTTGACTATGTTGTAGCATGGAGGCACATCCTTTATTCCTAAACCTTCCCTATGAATTCTCAACTTTCACAATGACAATCAAAATCCCGAGACCTTTGAGCAAAGGCGGTTGCCCACTGCACATGGTCTCATGGGAAAGTTGAGTCACAATCAAAATAGCCAATGTCATGGTTGTGTGGGATGAAAAGGAAGGAATTAAAGAGGTAGGGAGTGTATAATACATTAACTATTGAATGGTAAACCCGTGGAGCCTAACCATGGTTGTATGTGGTGGAGCCTGTTACCTCTCCAGGAGATACCCTACATTTTTACTTGGCTACACCAGTGTAATCTCAAGGATGCAAGTCTAAAGCTTAGTAGGCCATGTGGATGAGTATGTATTATGGACTCCTAGACTTAGTCTGGCCATGATCAGTCCCCTTAGTCCCCATCTCAATGTCTTTCGTCTTGGATAGGATTGGAGGCCTTGGCATGGATCTATTGGGACACATGGTTGTGTGGAGCCATTGGCTTTGTAGTGGTGATCGCAGTTTGTGGGGCTAGTCTGGCCCATGTCATGCGCACATATCATTCCCACTTGGTCATGTTTTATAGAGTATGTACTCATTCCTTGGCCATGGTGCATTTATCATTACAGTTCTCAACATGGCAGTGTCACAAATTTTCATCATCTCACATTTTCCGTGGCATATCACAAATCATGATGCATGGGATCCAAGAGTTGAAAATACAACAGGGGCTCAAATTCATTGTATTCATGCATAATTGACATGCCACATTGAAATTTCGAAAAAAGATCAGGTTGTAAGCAAAAATCAGTTGCTAAAGGGTCACACAGGTACATTTACGGGTAAACGTGGCAAAACAAAGCCACTCTACGACATGCAAAGATAAATTCAATGGCAAAGATGAAACAAACCTCATTCTAGAAAAAACCCATGTCTCAAAAAGGCAAAGATGAAACAAACCTCATTCTAGAAAACACCCATGTCTCAAAAAAAATTTTTAATCCGAGAGTTTTTACATGGATTCAATAAACCTGGCTATGAAGGAAATTAAAAGGGATATTGAAGGCGATATTCTATAATGATTTAAAGGAGAAATATTATAAAAAAGGAGCCACCCACTTTTCTAGTACCACGTCTTATGCTATGACAAGATTTACTCACATTTAAGAGTTATTTACATGTGAGTAAAAGTTTATAAGAAAAGGGAGACGAATTAAAAAAAAAGTATATATTATGTCATCATAAGTAGAGGGTCCACCCACTTTATCTTAAGTAATGGTGAAAAGGAAAAAATCGAAGGAGGCACATGTACACATCATGGGGGCGCATATCAAAAGTAATGTGTACATAAATTATGAGAAGGCCGCCCCCTAACTTATGTCCAAGCACATAAACATGAAATCGCCATTATGGTAAAGTCAATATTGTTGGAGGTAAAAGAGCCGCCACATATGAAGGAGCCACCCAACTAAAAGGAAGCCTCCAACACGCTTTAACAAGTCAAAGGGACAACCTTAATTAATTAGGATATTTAATTAAAAGAAAGAAAGAAAAAAAGAAAGTATTTAACGCCCACGAGGCTAAAAATAGCCCATGGGACAAATTGTTTTTCCATCTGGATTTTGTATTTGGCCCTTTTCCTCGTGAAGTTTTACAATAATCGCTCCATATTCTCAACAAATTCTTTGCTAAATAGATTATCCCAAGAATTAGCCGCCATAATACCTGCATAATTTTCCCCTCAGTTTGAGGGCCTTGTTATCCCCGGGACATCTAGGGATAGAGATCATGTCTCGAGTCTACATGGTCCTAGACATGGAGTACCGAGAGTGAGCTTGACTCGGAAAATGTCTCGAGGACCCATCTTCTTCTTTTCGAAATTGCTCAGTTCCCGACATCCATAACAAATTTCCATCACTACCGGCCTGGCATTGCATCAGAGAGGGCTCTTGCTCCATGAGGTAATTGGTCCAAGGTATCATGGTATGTCATATTTGATCATTATAACCCTCTTATGTATGCATTAGATCTCTTTCTACTTCAGATAACCTTGGATTTTACATTAATCTACTTGACCACTGCTAGTAATTTGACTGGGTAGCCTAGCAAGTTGGTATTCATGGTTTTGGGCAGCCACCAAAGGGGTTTGAAGAACCATCGTCCGCGGCCCTCATATTATCACTTTTTCATCTTTAAAATCCACTCATCTATCCCATTCCCATAGTTCGGCCATTAGAAAGACCATCCTGGCACATCTTGTCTTGTGGGAAGAAGGCTAAAGGCCTGTGGGGTAAAAGCAACCGGGTAAAAGATAAAAGCTATAGGGAAAATGAAAAACCTAGAGATGTTTCACCAGGGGATCCCCGAGAAGGCAATAAAAGCCTCTCATAAGAAAACTGAGGGACCCTAAGAAAATGAATAAATAAGTGCAAGACTTAACCAAGAGGATGGAGGTCTCATCACGAGCCCATTATGTTCATAGGTATTTAGCTATGACACATTGCCACTATCCGATCACCAAACCAGTAAGTGCTGACCTTGGTTGCATGGCCAAAGGAATTTGTAGATCCTGAAAGCCAGCCTCTCATTTCAAGCGAAGATACCAGTTGGGTAACGCTGTCACTGCCACCTAGCTACAAGTGCTGTCCTTCACAAAAGCTTGTAGCAAAATACAAATAAATAAAGATAAGGCACATGGCTTGGAAAAGTGCATCCATGACGGTACAACTCACCTCCTACAAAAGCACCCACGCATCGACAATACCCTCTAAATTTCTAGGTCTGACTATGACTAGACATCCTAAAACCACATCACTACTGCCACTATACATGGTTTGAATAACTCCTTTATAAACTTTCCATTCTTATGGGTATTAGCCCAATAGGTTTCCCTTTGGTTGCTTTGATTTTGTATAGTGGCTTGTGTAGGGTCTTTGAGCTATTAGAAGACTTGTTAGATGTTATGCATATATTCGAGTAAATTTAATGATGAAATGTGATTTACATTGCCATGATGTTTGGACTAATGAGCCTCTGGAGGGCGTAGAGGCTTTGATGTGCGTGACCATACCCGACAAAGTACCGTGAGGATCGGCGTAACATGGGGAGATGATCACGACCTCCATAATGTAAGAGCCCATCGATGGATCGCTGGGATGGCAAGAGGATGGCCAGTGATGAGCCCTTGCACATAGGAGAAGAAGGATGTTTTCATCAGACGCTTTGGTATAGATTTAGCCCATGGGGATCAAATTTCAGCGCTTGGACGCTGACCCAGCTGATCAGACGCCACCAGTAAGGTGATGATGGACGATGTCTGTATGCTTAAGCAAAGACAAATAGGGCTTGATTGGCACGTGACAGTTGTTGAGCCCTAGAGGGCAACGCTTGCTCATTTGATGGGTTATTGAGCCCCAAATAACGCCTCCTTAGGGGCTTGATTGGACTTTTCTCGCTTCATTTTGGCATTTAAGATGTAAAAGTGACAAATAATTGAATAATGAACTGTTAGCCTTGTCGGCTTTGTTGACCTATTTTGTTAATTAAAGGTCAAAGTATTGTATAAATAGAGGATGTTTTTCCTTTTAGAGAATAAGATAACTTGCTCTCATTGAGAGACATTTTCTAGTCTTTGTTCTTGGTTTGTTCTTGTCTCTTTGGAAGTGTGGCTAAACCTCTTGGAGGAGTTATTTTGGCAAAGTGGTGCTATATGCTGGAAGGTTTACAACTAGGGTGTGGATTGTGCGTTTCTTCATGATCTTGTAAGTGTTCTCATCAAAGCTTCTTGATTGAATAGTTGTTGTCTAACATTTGCATTTATTGTTATCTTGATTTTACTTGATCCTTGAAAACCCTAGGGAGCCCACACAAGTAGGTTGAGGCTTCATGTCCCCATACATAAGCTTATAGCCATTGATTCTAGAGGGTTTAGCTCAGCCATAGCTACACTAACCTCTTTTATCTTGAGCTAAGTTCTTAGCATAAGTTGAAGAAAGAAGTGATCCTAGGTCTAATTAAGTTTACACCTAGGTTTACTTGGTTTGTGAGAAGCCTTGTATTGAGCAACACTTTTCAAAACCCTAGATTCATGCTTTGAGCTAGCCGCTTTTGCCAAGAAAGTCTTAAGGAAAGGATTTAGGCTCTAGGCCTAGCTTTAGCCACACCCAGTTAGTCTTCTCTTAGGTTAGGTTGGGGTGGCCTTGCTTTATAACAATTCATTAAACTCCTGTGTCTCTTGTCCTTAGGTTTGAACTCTTCCCAAACCATATTAGTCATACTTCCTTTTGACTCCATTGACCCAAGGCACCAATCTAAAATTGATTGCTTGAGCTTTGTTATGCCTTAGAAATCTTTCTCAAAATACTTCCAAATTTGCAAACCCTACTAACCCTACTGCCTAACCTCATAGTTTTAGGACTAACCCTAAGAGGACAACGCTGGCCTTAAATTCACTTTTGCTTGGATAGAAAGTTATGCCTTGTCTCTTTTATAGCCAGTGGAGTTAAATTTAACTTTTGCCGGTTGATTTTTGTCAAACGCCCACCATTGGCTAGCTAACCTCCAACACCAAAACTTATATAGGGTCGACGCCATACTTCTATTTCTTGTTTATACCTCCAACGTTGTGACACTTGGCAGCTCTATTGATTGACATTGAGTTAATAATTAGCCCTAGGCTAATTTGACAAACGTTTTTGCTCTTTGTCACAATTTGTCCATTAATTAAGGCTGACGCCATACCTAGTGTAGCAACAATAGGTGACGCAACATTCTTATATATATGAGTTGATTCGACATTGCATTAATGATATGATACATGGTTTAATTGTACACATTGAATGCTCTTTGATATACTTGTTGAAGAAGTGACTTTTCCTTTTGCTTGATAATCATTGACTGGCCAATAATTATATTTGTTCATTGCTCATATATATTATGATGAAGATAGTCATTGTTTTGAAGTACTAACCCACTCAGTAAGCATATATTCTAGCTTTGTTGTTTGTCTCAAGTAAACAAAAGCATCCAAGTAGAAGAACTTCTCCCCGACTATCTCTACTTGGGCAAAGCTAATCAGAAAGGAAATTCAATCTGGTCTTTTATCCTAGCCCTTCTTTTAATCCCAGATTGCCTTAGGGACGCCTCCCTTGGACTTGCTCCTCCTAAATAGAAAGAGCTCCCCATCGAGGTGACAAGTGGTGGGGAAGTTCTCAAGCACGGCTTTCAAGCCTCACCTGCTTTCAAACTTTCCTACAAACTGCATATAACAGCCTCACATCTAAAATGAAATGTTTTTCCTCGCTTTCCACTTTTCCTGACGAGCATAAAATACATACTCTTTTTCCCACCTTCTTTTGGCCTTTTCCAGCTCCTTGTTTCACAACGGAGTTGATGAGAATTAGTCCCATTGCAAAGCAATAAGAATTTTTAGATCTCCAAGAAATATTGGCCCTTATGTACACCTTTTGCTGATGGTTATGAGTGGGGTTAAACTCTTTCAATGTAGTAATTTCTTTCTCCTAGCTCTTTTCTCTCCTGCACGCTTTGTGGAACTTATCCATAACAAAAAATTTATCTCTTTACTCTTTGTAGGACAATACACACATGCTCAAGCAAATGCCCCATTTACTAAAAAAAACCATTTGTTATTTTGCCGAGATCCAAGTCTTCTTTCTTTTGCACAATCTGGCCACTAAACACAACCTTAGGCTATCTGCCCTCTTCCATTTGCTCAATTTTTTCAAATACCTTATGACTCACACCATAGCAATTGATTCAATAGGGCAGCCCCTCTTTCACTTAACAAGATAGCATAAGGAACCGCACTTTTAATTTTGAATTTGTTTTGTAATCAACTCATGAATTTTCTCAATTTGTTTCATCAAGATATCGGTTAAAGCATCGCCCATAGTTCACAAACCGAGAGGATCACTCTAATCACTAGAAGCTCAAAAGAGTTAGAGGGTTTTCCATCTCCACAATCACTTCTACACCTGTTTTGAAAAAGAATAAAATGCTTTCCAACCTCCTAAAGTTCTTTCTTTCTACAACTATCCCAACTTAAATTTATGTTGAAGTCAATTCCCAGGTATTTGTAGTCTACAACTTCTTCCATAATGTTTCCTTCAAAGTAGAACTTATGTCAGTTATGCTTTCTTTGTTAGAGAAAACCACTACTGTCGTTTTGCTAATATTGACTTGGATCCCCACCCTTCTACAAAAATGCCAAGGGAACATAAGTGCTCTTGCAAACTAAGAGTTGATTTAGCAATCAATATAAGGTCATCCACATACAAAAGAAGCCTTATAACTAACTTTCCCAAATGGATACCTTCACCCTTGCGAATTTAGCCACTTTTCAAGCTTGTCAATATATAACCTAAAAAGGGTAGGAGACAAGGGAAAACCTTTCTTGACTTCTATATTGCTTCTAAAACTTTTAGAAATGCCTCCTGAAGTTCTAATTTTGACTTTCACCTCTTCATACATTTTATGCACAACTGCTCTCAAATTCCCGGGAACCTCGAGTTCCTCCTTATCATCTCAGCTTCCAAAGCTTATCCCTAGGAACCGTCAAAGGCTTTTCTGAAATCAAAAAAGCAACAAAAAAAAAAAAAAAAAACTTCTTCCTTTTCTTCCCAAGTTTTTTCAATGATGTGCCTTAAAGTTATGCAATGATTCAACTGAATGTTTAGGTCTAAACCCGCTGTCTTTTTAGCACGCTTATCTCTTTCTTCCACTTCACTTGTCACATTCTTTTCTAACAAGCTTCCAAATAACTTTGCAAACAAGGGTGGGTTTATCATTGTGGTTCTATAATTGGAGGGATTATTGACGTCACCACTCTGGAAAAGAGGTATTGCCATACTAGTTGTCCAATCAGTGGAACCTCACTGTATGATGTTGTTGAAAATTTTGTGATGTGAGGTGAAAGAATTTTTAAGCCCCAATTTAGATACTCTACTTGGAGTTAATCTAAGTCTGGCTTCCAAATTTCCAACCTCTTGGATACCCATCTCTCTACCTCTTGCAATCAAGGAGAGATTTTTTGTATCTATGTTGACCAAGGAGGAGGGTCAACTTTGGGATCCTGCTCATAAAGTTGTCTTGCATAGTCTAACCATTTAGAAGTTGTAATGTTGTTTCAGTTTGCACCTTTTTCAGTTGGAGCTCCTTCCAGAATAGTTTGGGGTTATTTTTCCCAAGGAATATTAGTTCTTCTCTTCTCGAAACCATGAAATCAACCTTTTTCTTTCTTACTATCTGCGGGTAAGCTTTGAGCTTTATGTTATCCTTGTCCGATTCCTTCCACCTTCTCCTTGCCTTTTGCATTCCTCATCAAAACCAAACATTAACCTATGGGAAAAGGCTTGTTTTGCATTTTAATTTTGCTCTTTCAGACTCGCTAGTGCTTTGAATTATTAAATGTGTTAATCAGGATCTGTGAAGGCCATGAAAATGAGATTTCCTCCTTCTCAAAGAGCCTCTCTAACGCTTTGAAGGTACAAGGCAATTCTCCGGAGTCAGAAGAATTCTGCCATTTGGGGATTTTGTTGAACACACTGAGCTTTTGACCCTAATTGCTTCTTTTTCGGTCCAAGAGAAACTTAAATGGATCTGATGCAAAGCTAGCCATTCAAGGGAGATGTGGCACTTGTTCCA
This sequence comes from Picea sitchensis, assembly GCA_010110895.2. Lineage (NCBI taxonomy): Eukaryota > Viridiplantae > Streptophyta > Pinopsida > Pinales > Pinaceae > Picea > Picea sitchensis. Next base: position 29,238 of record SNQJ01S0105202.1, read on the forward strand.
GATCGACCAACGAATAGATCGTTCCTCTTCCAAAGTAAATTGGCTCAATAGAAGGTGTTGTCGCCCTAATGCACATTCTCTCTGTGTGACGTGAGCTAAGTCCCGGCCACTTAGTGTGCCCCCTGAGACACAATGTCTAAGTTCTGCCCACACTGCCACCTTGACAAGAACTTCTTCCGCCTAGCTACTCCTAGGGAAGCCAAGAGGGTTGTCTTGTTACTAAGTTAATTTTAATTATAATGTTCTAGGAGTTAGTTTCACTGATTATAGGCCAAGGGGGAGACTAGCCTATGACAAGCACACGCAAGTGCAAGCCTAAGTTAATATGAGAAGAAGCCCTTCCTAAGTCAACTAAGGACTAGTGCCTAAGGTTGGGCAATGGGTCAACTATGTTAAAGGGAGGTTCGCTATAAGAAAGTTTTATAATTAAATCAAATCAAACTACCCAAAAACCCCAAGATTAGAATTATACAAATGATTGCACAATGTTACAAAGTTTACAAGAGTTACAAGATATACAAAATCAAGTACAAGATATACAAAAGAGATTATCAAGTCACACCCTAGGGTTAGCATGCTTCTAAGTGGCACTTACTCCACTTGGATCAGCTTTCACTGCATCTAACCATAAAAGCATTCAAGGATCAAATAAGTGATGCCTCCCCATGGGATACCAATCACTTATTTAGTTCACACCACAACAATGATAACTCATCAATGAGATATATCAAATGATAATGAATCAATATATCACAACAACACCATAAAAGATAAAGCAATTAAGTTGCAAGTAAAAGATGTAACTTTAAGATTATCACAAGTGTGTTGTCCTATCAATACATCTACTTCCCCAACATACACAAGTGTGATCTATGCAACTAGTGTTCTTCTTAAATATTTTAGATTTCCCACCCCTAACTATATGTGTGTGTCTCAACTTCTTCTTTTCTACCAAATAATCGCTTCAGTTGCTCAAGATACTGGCTTTTACTCCCCAAATTTCAGTTTCTTCCAAGATCACTCAATACTCTTTTACCACAAGTAAGAAGTAGCCAGAAAAGGTGATCCCCCCAACGGAATCACGGACGGTCCCCCGCCACTTCAAAGACTGGCTCCCACCCGCTTTTAGATGGCGAATAGTTATTGAAGCCCCTAAATGTTGCTAAGTGTTTTAGGGACCCTCGTGTGGGTCTTTATGTGTGTTGGGTCTGCTTTAGAGTTTTAGGCACTTTTATTTTATCATCATTTAGTATATGGCTGTGAGCAAAAGTGACTGAAACAATATGCTTGCAAATAAGAGATTACAATTCCTCCACTATTACATGTAAAGATATAGCAATATATGTCACAATGTTTAAACCATCATATAGGCATCACATGTAAAGATTATAAAGGATATTGAAACATGTAACCATAAACCATTCACATGATATGCAAAAAGAAAGTAAAAGATTAGACTTTAAACCACTTAGATGTTTAAACTAATAGGCATGGGCAGATATAAGATATGTGCAATGTGTTAAAATATGTAAGAGCTTAGGGTGATAAATGAAACTATGAACGAAACACTAAACCATTCACATCTATATACCACGCTAATAATAATATATATGATTTTAAACATCTTAAAGTAGCATCACATGTGGGTTATTCAAAGATAATGAAATATTAAACCAATAACTAATAGATGTGAAGAGCTAGCAATGTAAAATAGATGTGTAACTTCAAAGCATTAGATCAAACATGAGCATGTAAGATTTAGCAATAGGTTAATTTGTTTGAGAGCTTAAAGTGTTAAGAGATTTAGAGCATTAGCATGAGTGTCTAAGCTATCATCATCATCAAACTATCAACAAGATTATCATATGCATTCTAAGTGTATGTAAGCAATTAATCTTTAAGCATATGTGTGTGACTAATCATTTCTGTTATGTGCAGCTAGGAGGGCAGCTAAGGCCAGGAACAAAGGTGTTTCCCAATAAGGTGAGGCCGTGGGCTACAAACCACTAGGCCGTGGGCTCAAATATGCCACAGTGCCGTGAGCACTGAGTGAGGTCAGGCTCAAGAATGTCCAATGTGGTCGGGCTGGGCTCCTCAAAGGAGGCAGTCGAGCTAAAGGGATGAGGTCATGGCCTATAAGGTGCCTCCTAGGAAGGCTTTTAAAACCCAATCAAAACACCACAATAGGCTATGCTAAGTTACAAAAGGACAAGCATGCCATAAACAATAAACTTAGCAAGTGAGCAAGGTCTTCATCATCATATGCATGTAAGATAAGCTAGATAACTTCAAAAGATATAGGTCTAGGATATAGAAACACAATGAAGCTATCTAACCAATAACATAGAAAGCAAGAGCATATGAGAGTTATGAAGAAACAAACTTGTAAGTGTAGATTTATCTAAGATATATCAAATGAGCAAGCAAGATAAACACCACAAGATAATTTCCTTAAGCTATACAATAAGACATATTGGGGATGACTCTCCCAAGGTGCCTAGTGAAACTACCACTTACCAAGACAAACTTGCATAGGAAAGGGGGGATTTGAGTCCACCCACCTAATGAGGCCAGAGAGTCCTTGAATTTGGACTAAGGACAAGCTGCTGGACTACCACTCAGGCAAGAACTATATTGACAATGTTAGCAAGCATTAGGTTTATTTTCACTTAAGAATGAAAAATGAAAGAATAAACACTCCTACAATGGTTTCATGTGGTGGCAAGCTTACCGATATTGACCAAGGAGGGTGGCTAGTATAAGCAAAACAAAAGAATGACTAGATCTAAGTTATGTTACTTTTAGGGCCCAAAACTACTAGAAAACTTCAGAAATTTATGAAGAAGCAAGAGAGGGAAAGGGAGAGATGTTACCCAAGTCAGAAAGTGTTGCAGCCTCCTGTGTTGTATGCAGCATATACCTCAATATATGACGCTGCCCTGTTATATCAGCAGGCAAAACCTTGCTGATAATGCTGTAAAACACCAAGAAAAGTTATGGAAAATTTTTGTGCATGCATAGAAAATTTCCAGCCAACAATTTAGAAAGTGATAGATAAGATATATTTATGACCTTTCCTAAGCTAAAATATGAGCCTAGCATATGGAATGACTAAGAAAGATATGATAAAAAAGAAAGAGATTTGGAGTTTCAAAGTCTCAAGGGAGGACTCCTCTTCTAATCTTATCCCAAGTGAAGCCTTGAAATGACCTGCAAGAAAAGCTTAGCACAAACATGTATATGGCATAGATAGTTTCTTGAACAACATTAAGAAGAGATCACTACAATCCTAGGTTATTCAAGATAAAACATAACCTAGCAATGACAACATTCAACTAGCTTACCCAAGTAAGATATCCAAGATCTACTACCATAAACAAATTAACACAAGTGAGCAATATCACCACATATGAATGGAGGGTAGAAGATAACTATGAACACACCAATGATCCTCCAAAGCTTTTCTATTACTAAAAGTGGAGAGTTGTTGTAGCCACTAGTTGCTACTAGACTCTAAGAGCAATGAATGGATGGCAAATGGTAAGAGCAAGAAGAGAATGATGAAAATTTCAGCATAATAGTGTTAGAAAAAAGATTGGTGAAGAAAGAATGAGGGAAGGGTTGTATTTATACCCCAAGAGGTAAAGTGAAGGCACTTGATGAACTTCAAGTGTCAAATCATAAGCAAAGAGCAAATCTCAAGGCTAGGATACACCATCTAGGTTTTGAAAGCTAGATCTAAGGTGAAGGAAAATCAGAAGGTGTTGGGATCGAGCAAAGAGGGGTGAGAGGCCTGGGATTGATGCCAAGGAGTAGAGAGGTCCAAATAATTCTTTTAGAAAATCATTTGTGGGAGTTTCTAGAAGAGGGGGCGTAACTCCTCTTGAGGGCCCAAAAGTGTGAAAATGAATGAATGGAGGGAAATCAATGAGAAAAATTGAGTGGGGACCATTATTAGGGGTGATGTGGAAGTCAAAGGAGTCATAACCTCATGAGAGGGGCCCCAAATAAGTCATAACAACCTCCACAAAAAAATCGCCACTCTGCCCCAGGGCCATGTTTTGAGTGCAGAAAGTGGGTAAGGGGTTAGAATAGGCTGGAAAAAGGTTGGGTTAGGGTTTAAAGTTGGGTCTAGGAGGCGCCTCCACATGTGTGGATGCCCTTTCCAAGTTTCCAAGGAGTAAAAACTAGGAATTAGTTAGTTGAGGGTCGAATTTCCTCTTAGGGCAAGGGAAAAAAGGTGAAAAAGTGAATTAATAGGCTGAATTGCTGGGAAAAGGTTTAGATGGGTTTGGGTAGGTTAGAGGCTCTAACTTGCTCATTGCCACCTTAACATCCACTCACCAACTCAAAATTACAAAGTCTTTGGGATATTTTAATAATATCACCTTAGCAATTAAAATTGTTGTTTTGCCCTAACCTGAATTTCTAAAAGTATGGACTAAGACATAGCAAAATTAGTCCCACCGAAATAAACTTGGTCAAGGGTGGGAGTGCTATTCCATTCATTTTGAGCACAAATACCCCTATCTTCTCCCAAAGATGAAGTTTTTACAACATTTAGCTCATTGTACACTAATTAATTAAATTTTTAAAAAATTTAATTAATAAAAAACTAACTTAGACTCGACATAATTCACAAACTTCTCGTACTATCACTGCATGGTCATTTACAATAATCCTAAGAGGTTACTTAATGAACAAGATCATCAGAGCGCCTTCCACCACTTTGAGGAAGCTCGAGGGAAAATCTCAAGGGAGATTAACCCGGCCTGTTAGGCCACATTAACCTCCCCCGAAAAAACCTCATGAAAGGGAACTTCATGTCAACATCCAAGTTACTCTGACCTAACGGATCCATGTACATTATTACATTATATACCCTCAAGTAGGTGCTAAATCCCATGTAAATTCAAGTGTCGGGTGTATAAACACCCAAGAGAACCATCTTTTGTCTCCTCGACATAGAATATTCATGATAATACCAGAGTTGACCTCGTATAAACAAAGGCCAACGTATGAGCCCCCATTCTCCTCTCATAGTCGTAAATTTTCAAAACCATTAAATCAACAAATAAATCAAAAATAGCAGTTTGGGTAAAGAGACGGAGATTAAATTAAACGCCCAACAATTAATAAACCAAACGGAAATTAAATCGCTGTACAAAGGAATTGGCCTCTCATCCTAGTCAATTTGGTCAAAGAGAAGTTATTCGGTCAAGTTTTGGAGCATTGGGTGAATCACTGCTTATTTTAAATTAAATTAAAACGACCCCAGCTAGCTTTTTAATCTCTAAACCAAGCAGATCGGTCCTCTAAACTAGTCGTTGAAGAGTTATGGAGTTAGTTGTTTCTCATGGAGTCAAGCCGCCCTTTGTGGTTATTTCTAATGTTAAAAATGTTATTTTCTCAAGGGGTTTAGTCTCCAACATGTGGATGACAAACCAATGATATTATATTTTAATGAGAGAGGGAAAACTAGCCATTATAATGAAACCTATATAAAGCTATTCCCTCCTCTCATTCATGTTGTTGAAACTTTATGAGATCATAATGTCATATTTGGAACTCAATTATCTTGTGTCACCGTGGATTGTCTACTATAATGCTTGCTTTTTCTTGGCCAAGGATTATTTTAATTGTGCTTTGACATGGGTTTCTTAGGATAATTGCAAGAGATAACCAATCAATCCATTGAGAGGCTACATAGTCACGTGGAAGAAAAAAAATAGACTCTTCATCTCTTTCTTACTTTGTGGGTTCTTAGTGAAACACACCCAAGTTGTTGGACCAACTTTCTTGGAAGTAGCTTCAACCAAGTGATAGGTTATCACTTTGACCCTAGTTGATTGGTTGTCTTGGAGATCATCCATTAAGGAGCTCTCCTAGCAGATCCAAGGAGGAACCCATCTATCATTGAAAAACAAGTCCTTGGGAGCTGAGCCGGAGTGGGAGCTGAGCGATGAAGCGCAATTTTCAAAAATATCCGACGGCGGGAGCGTTTCGGGAGTGTTTCTTATATAATACATAAAAATATATATTTTGATGCATATATATATATAAAACATTTTTTTTTTTTATATATATATGCATCAAAACATGAAAACATAGATATAAGATCATTTAACTAATTGATTAGTGATGAATTGATGATCATTAAAGCATCAACCATTTAGTACATTCTACATAGTACATAGCATACTACACATATAACATCAATCATAAACATATGTGGACTCCAACATTAAAGCATCATAAGTTATAACATCAATCATAAAGCATCATAACATCAATCATTAAAGCATCATAACATCAATCATTAACTTCAAAGGTAAATTGTCATATGATGTTCTTAAGTCTACATAAGTTCATAACTTCATTGTTTATGGAACAAGCCATAATAAAGAGTCAAGACTCAAGACAAAGTACTAAGTTTTAGAGACTACTTCTAAACATGAAAACAAAAGAGATCTGAAGCAAGTACTAAGTACCATGCTCTAAGATTTCCTCTTGCCACGAAACTTCTAGTTTCTTCTCCCCGCGATCTTTGAATAAGAGGAGGAACAGTGGAAGTGATCGTGGAACACCTTATAACAAATTAACGGCCCCCACGCGACAATAATAGATGTCACATTGTAGATAAAGGTATAATCCATGAATCTGGAACCGTTGTAGTGGATGGGGTGGCATGTTCTCCAGAATATGATCACCATCATGATCACTCAAAGGTTCCTCTTGCAAGCTTCTAAAACAATGGTTCCATCCTCAAATTAGTCTCCTCCTAATTGTTATCCCAGTCATATCTCTTTACAAAAGCATTCCCCCCTACATCACACGCGACAACAACCTCGTTGTAATGCACACAAACCAAGTCACCGGCTTGCATTCCGTTGTTTCTTCTTTACATTGTGGATTTAGCTATAGGTGCTCCAACACCTCTCCTCTTAAGAGGTGTTAACGACTGAGAAAGCACCTTCACCGCCAATTTATGCAAATTTTTGGCGTGGGAGCCAAGATGTTCCATAATTCATTATCTCGATAAGACCTAACCTCGTCCCTTCAACCACTCTTCTCTCGCTTGTATATAAGACTGAGGTTGGTGTGCACATACACTACTAAGTCAACGGACACGACAACAAACTACAAAGAGAAGAGTTCAATAGAAGAGTTTATACTTGAGTGAAGGGTACATTTTACCGTCCTCCGACAAAAGAGTTCAACAATCAATGCCACCAACATCGAGGTACATAAAGAGCTTGTTCTCTTGATTAAATGTCAGCTCCATACCCCTCATACATGATAGAATCCAAAGGAAACATTGCAATCTTGCTAACGGAAATCCAAACTGCTAGTCCTGCTGAATTTTGAATGGGACCAAAATTCTACTTTCTCCATATGAAGTCCAATGAGGTTGGAACTACTCAAACATCCCGAACAATTAATGGTAATGTTAAAAATTTAAGTAAAGGATGAAAATGAAAGATAAAGGAGAATGTCACTTACTTAACACACTAAACCTCACCGTACACCAAAAACACCTACCATTAATTACTACCTCACCGCAGACACCAAAACACCTACAACTCCAACTTGTTTTAGGTTTTTAGAGGGTTTTAGGATGAACGCCTCGACGCCCTCAAAACCAGGAGCTGCTAGCTGATGAGGGAGCTGCTTCCTAAAACGCCCCAAGGGAGCTGCTCGGGAGCTGCTTTCCTAAACGCCCCTTGGGAGCGATTCGAGCTGGGTTCGAGGAGGGGGGGCCCCGCAGCCTTGGTTGAAAATTTCTAGCATTGGGGACAGTAATCTTTCGACTCCAAACCCAATGAACTAGAAATCCATCCGGGCCAATCTTAAACTCGTAGAGTCACAATCACTCAAACTAAGAGGCATCTAAAGGTAAAAAGAGGTAAAGCTAATTCTCTCAATTTCTTCAACAATTTCATTTCATTTTCTTTTAAAATCATCTCTTATTATAAAAATACAAAAACAATCATAGCCTAGCTTAGTATTTCATTTTATATCTTATAAGTTAGTAGATCTTGGGATTTTTGTTGGTTGGGAATTTCCCTACACCCAAATACATTTACCCTTGAGTTTTATGCTTCATTGAATATATATTACAAGAGTTTTCGTGAGAAATAATGTGCAAATATGTATTATTACATCAAAAACATTTAGTTGAACTCCAAGTAGAATATCTAAAGTGGTGTTCAAAAACTTTGCACCTCACATTATGAGAATTTTCAACAACATCATTCAAGAGGGATTCCTATAGATTGGACAACGAGACTAGCAATACCACTCTTCAAGAGCGGGATGTCAACAATCCTCCAACTAGACCATAATGATAAACCCCTTGTTTGCAAAGTTATTTGGAAGTATTCTAGAAAATAGAATCAACAAGTGGGCTGAAGAAGGGGATAAGCATGCTAAAAGGAAAGCAAGTTTCAGACCTAAACACTCAACGATTGATCACGGTATAACTCTAAGGCACATCATTGAAAAGTGTGGGAGAAAAAGAGAGGAAGCCTTTGTTGTTTTGTTGATTTTCAAAAAGCTTTGACACGGTCCCTAGAGATAAGATCTGGCATAGAATGGAGGAACTTGGGGTTCCTATACATCTTGGAGCAGCCGTCCATAGGCTATATGAGGGGGTTAAAGTCAAAATCAGAACGTCACCTGGTATCTCCAAAAGTTTTAGGAGCGATATCATGGTCAAGCAAGGGTGCCCATTGTCCCCCAATTCTTTGTTTATATATAGACAAACTTTGAAGAGTGGTTAAACTTACAGAAGGGTGATGTATGCTCTTGGGTGATTTTGTGATAAGGCTTCTTTTGTATGCAGATGACCTTATTCCGAATGCTAAATCCACTCTTGAGTTGCAAGAACACTTAATTTCCTTTGAGAACTTTTGTAGTACAGTGGGGATGCAAGTCAAGACTAGCAAGATGAAAGTGGTAATTTTTTCCTGCTGGGCTTTTAGTGATCCCTAAGTAGTTTCCGGCAAGGGTTGTGAAGTGTGGGCCAACAACACATCTGACTTACAATCGAAGCAAATTGAGAAGATTCAAAACGCTTGATCACAAACAAATTTAAAATTAAAGTTCAGTCCCTTATGATACCATGTCGAAAGTGAAATGGGTTGCTCCTTTTGAAGCAATTGCTATGGTGCGCCTCATAAGATATCTAAAAAAATTGAGCTAATGGAATATAGTCGGTATCTAAGGTTGTCTTCAACGACATATTGTGCAAAAGAAAGAAGACATGGATGCAACAAAATATTAAATGGTTTAATAAATGGGATATCCACTTAAACAAGTGCCCCATTTAACAATAAAGAGATATTTTGTTATTGATAGGTTCCACAAGTGAACTTGGGATGGCCTGGAGAAAGAAATAGTATTATATTGAAGAGTTTAACCCCTACATACAATCATCAATCAAAAAGCTTATATAGGGGCTAATATATATTGGAGAGACAAAATGCTTATTTCCCAATTAAGAACTAATTCCCACCAACTCTCATAGAAATTAGCTGGAAAAGACCAAAGTTAGCTTGGGAAGAAAGAGGTAGTGTTCTGCACCGAAAAGTGGAAACAGAAAAACATTTCATTTTAGAGTGTGAAGCCTTCAAAGACAGTAGGGACAACTATAGAAGTACCTTTGACAGCTAGCTCTGGAATAACTTATTCAGCGAGGGGACAATGGAGAAATTGGGGAGCTCATCAAGTTGAACAGGAAAAGGGTCGAACTGCAGAAATCAATGTGTGAGGCGGTTCGTCCCATAGGCTATTGTTAGCCTCGCGGACGCTAAAAATCTTTTCTTTTCTTTCTTTCTTCTTCAAAGAAAATCTTCAGATCTAAACCCATTTTTACATAAGAAGGGGTACATATTGTAAGTATTTACCTCCCAAACCCTTCCACAACTTTCCAGATCTGATTTATAAGCTTTATCTTTTATTTTCTGGTTAGTATAGGAAAAAAATACAGCTCAACAAACATTTCTCTTCGCTGTAGCAATTTTGGGTTTTGACCCTAGGGGTATTTGAACCCCAAATTTGCAGAAGTAATTTTCAGCCAGCTGGAAACTATCTTTTTTGCAGATCTAAAGGCTCTAGGGAAAAAGATTCACTTGTACTTTTGCTGCCCTATCCTCTAAACCCACAGATTTATTGATCTAGTGTATTTTTTACACTTGTGGGAGGCTTTAAAGGGCAATTTTCTTGCTGGTTTTCTACGCTTTTATTCTGTTTTGCAGGTCTGATATAACATGACAGCAAGGAAATATCTTATTTCCAGCCACTTCATCAAAGGTACACACATTACAAATCATTCGTGAAGTGGTAAGAGGACATTCACCCCTCTCAGGCTACTATTTAGCCAATATTTTGGTTGATTGGGGTAAGTTAGCTTGTTGGTCTGTTACTTTATGTTCTGCATTATTTACTAGCTTAGAAAGTCGTTGAAATAATTAACTCCTACCTCACCTAGTGTTTACTGTTAAGGCATTAGTCTTAAGATCCTTTGAGGTGAAGTGATAGTTTGCATGAAGCCTCCCAAAGCCTCTTGGCATAGGAGTTCGGCTCGAACAGGGAAGGATAGGTGTTGTGGTGACACTGGGAACTTATCCCATGTGTTAGTTGCCTTAGTAGTCTGAAGACCTTGTCGGGCTGCTAGTTTCGTTGATAACAGAGCCTATGCTTGACAACAAAGAAAAATAGGCCACTCCTAACACTATAGACACATGTAGTGCCCACGGCTCCAATTTTTTGATAGAGAAATATGGACTTGCAACCCATGGGCCATCTAATCCATATTTGATCAATGACCCAGAAAAAGAACCTAACGCCAAAGTTCGATCAGAGGCAACTAGGAATGCACTAGGAACACAAGACTTGCCAAAGGATATGGCCCAAGTACTTTGACAAAGGGGACAAGTGGCATGCCCATGGATTCAAAGATCCTACCAAGTTATGCGATGAAGTTAAAGCACATGAATTGTTTGATCAATTTTGATCGACAACTCACAAACTATCACCTTTCCGTCAAGGGTAAGAACAAGGGTCCATCTTGAATTGAAACATTGTTTCACACCTACCAAACAAAGAATAGGATGGAAATGCATGGTAAGAGAAAAGATCTCGAGGCTTGACCAGGGGTTTGATGTGGGTCACATTTTAAATGCTCTCATGCTAGGCATGTGCAGCTATAGAGCATCAATCATGCAAGGTCCCACCATGATGTTGTTATCTGCATGGTGCAACAATATTAGAGGGAATTGCCTTCCTTATGGTAGGTTCTTTCTAATCAATGAAAATATATCATTCGTCTGAGAATCATCAAAACTTTTCAAGGATGATATCAAGCCTTAGCTCTTTCTAGTCTTCCTCATATCATGCCTGATATATACCTGAAGTATCTCCTCGAGTTTGACGGATATAACATAGTAACAACTAGAAAAGGATGATACGTTTATGAGGTTATTTGCACAAACCTTGGGGGGTAATGTTAGATGTTGGTTTAGAAGCTTTCCAGTGGGATCCATTTCTGCATAGGAAGAGTTCCTTGAAGTTTCCTTGCATCATTAGGTAGAGCATAGAGATCACACCATCATTATTTGGTGGGGTTTTATTCTCTTAAGAAAGGAAATGAGTAAAGTGTGGTTGGATTTAAACACAGATTTTACAAATTATACAATAATACTTTTGAGTGTTATTAAACCCAAGGAACTTGTTCCTTTGGTTACATATGCACCTTCCTATCATATTGATTTATCCTTTTTCTTAGACTAAGGAAATTTGCTAATCTTGATCCAATGTTTGTTGATTGTGATGTCCTGTTCCCAAGAGTAGGCCAGAAGGGAGTAACTTAGTAGTCTATTTGTTCCTGTAGACTATAGTCAAGTACACACAAGGAACAAGAGGAGAAATAAGGGGTGAATTAGTGGCTAAACGATGAATTAAGCCAAAAAAGCATAGAAAAAGTCACTTAATTTAAAGTCAACGGAGAAATAGAATGAAAAAGATGTTGAGGGGGAGACTTAATTAATTAATTACTCACCTTAGAGGAAAAGCGCCTAGCTTAAGTAATGTCAACGGAGAATTAGATTGGGAAGAGTATAAAGGGATGGATTAGACCTAATTCCTCATTATGTTATGATTTAATGTTGAGAGAGTTTCCAGAGGAGGAGAATCAACCTTTTTTTGTTTTGTGGATTTCTGGAGGAAACCACCACCTTGATTGGTTTCGGTGTTGAGAGACACACCCTAGCCTATCGGAGATACCATACAGGTATTTCACCGTGCTATTCAGGAGTATCTAGTTTCCAGGGATTGTGCAGCTCATCCAATGAGGGCGCAAGGGTTAGAAAGGGTTTTTGTGTAGCTACATGAGACCAGGGATTATCTTGCAGATTCCTCCCGACCCAGTTGAGGACTAGCCAGGCTGCATCTTTTGATCCACCAGTCATCAGATTCTGATGGTGGAATCTCTCAAGGCGCAACAGACATCCAGAAAGTGAGCAACTCTTGAGGAGGGACATTTGGGGTTCTAGAGGGAGTTCTAAATCAAATCCGAGGAAACCCTTTCGACCCCATACAACATTGGCTAGGGCACACATTTCGAGATATATAGCAGCAAATTTCGTCGGTGGAATCACTAGGGCACACTCATAGAGCCTAAGAGGTGCGCAACCCCCCACGGGATGACATCCAGAGCTTCTGGGGTTCAATCATCAGTCCGTCGGTCATCAAAAGCAGCCTAGAGGCTAGGGCGCTTAGTTTGGGACAATTTCCAGGTGATTCTGTCGAGTATAGCCACCAGGGCGAGTTTTCCAGAGTTTGCAGCAGTTGTCGTGAATTTCCGGAACTGCATCTTTTGTCGATCTATCCATGCATGCATAGATCCACCTTCATCTTTTGATCACGGGTATTTTGTATTAGTTGCTTGTATTCCAGTGACGATCCATGAGATCTAGTTGACAATTTTTATCTTCTTTCAGCATATCATTGTATTTCCTGCTTTTTCCCTCATAATACATATGAATGAGATGGTGTTTGTTCCTTATTCTATATGCATCGTATATTCTGCTTAAACTTTAATTGAATGAAACGTACATGCGAAAATAACCAAGCATGTTAAAACATTAACTCAAACGCATCCAGAAACCCCTAGAGTATCAGATTAGACAGTGGACTTGTCAGTTTAGCAGTGTTTCCTAGACTAGCCAAGTTAGGAACATTACAGTGGTATCAGAGCTTATACAAACGAAAGACTTCAAAGGATAGGGAGAAAGGCCTTGAGACACAGCCGAATAGTACGAAGGCCATCTTCAATGACCTAGCCAGAGGATAGAAAGACATGATGAACGCCATAGCATAGATGGCCATTAGTACAAAGATGATCCATCATAGTGTGAGCACTATAGGTGCCAATGTCGTAGGAGGAGCGAGTGGTTCGGGAGGACACCAGGGAGGTAGGGCCAGTGGCTCCAATGGATCTCAGGGTGGAGCGAGTGCACACCCTTCACCTATCCGAGCTTATACATCATCTGGGAGGATTCCCCGACCTTTATATCCACAGTTCTAGGGAGGACAACCATTGGGACAACTAGGTCAGGGACAAGTAGTGCCATAGGATCTATTCGGAGAGTATAGGAGAGATTACTTGGCATTAGGACCAGAGTTCCATACAGACATGAGTTTGCTAGAATATTGTTCGATCAAGTATCGAAATAGACCCCGAGAGGCACAGAGGGGCAATGGACAAACTCACAACATGGATTTCATCAAGAAAGTGGGAAAGCTGAACATTCCTACTTTCGACGGATCATCGAGATGCTCAGCTCAGGCATGGATACAAAATCTTGATACATACTTCAAGCTTAACCCGGTGACAGGGTCAGAGGCTACTAGTTTCACCACTTTGCACTTGGATGGGGAGGCCCACGAGTGGTGGTACCATGGGCTGGTGACCTTGGGTCACAACCACATTACTTCATACCTGGAGTTCACTAAGAGGTTTATGGAGAGATTTGACAAGAGAGATCCAGAGCTCCATTTCAGGGACCTCACGCAGTTGAGACAGATAGGATCAGTCGAGGCCTTCATCACAGAGTTCCAGCGAAAGGCAGTGGTCGATTCCGATATATCAGAGCACAGACTGGCGATGTTGTTCACTGAGGCATTATCCGAGCCATTGAGGGGTTGGGTGAAGGCTTTTAAGCCTCACACCCTATAGGAGGCCATTGTGCGCAAGAGAGACATGGGGGACTCGGCACAAAAACCCAAAACCGTTACCAAACCCTTTGTACCACAGAGAGACAGGGATCATAGAAATTATCAAAGGGAATGGAAGGGTAAGCCCAAGTTAAATGATGACACCAGACAAGAGTTGTCGAGGAAGAAGCTATGCTTCTCTTGTAGAGACCCTTGGGTTCTAGGCCACAGGTGCATGGGCAAGGGAGAGATCCATTATATTGATATGGCAGTAGACAATGTGGATAGTGAGGAGGAGGAGAAGGACAGCGGATCCACTAGCTCAGAGGAGGAGCCATTACAGGGACCACCGACACCGACAGCGACCCACCCACCGATAACACCACAACCTCCTGAGCAGGCTAACGGATGGAAACCAACAAAGGGAGGAGTCATAGCGACCCTTTTTAGTGTTCCCAGGTATGACACCCTCTGGATCAGAGGGACTATTCAGAGACAGCAGGCAATCGCCCTAATTGATGGTGGGGCCACCCACAACTTCATTGATGCTTCATTGGTGTCGAGGCGGGCACTTCAGACAGAGGAGTTTGAGAGATTTGATGTTGCAGTAGCAGATGGCCATACAGTGGAGTGTCTTGACAGAGTCCCAGACTTAGAGATAAAGTTAGGTAACTACACAGTGAGAGACACATTTTATGTAGTTGACCTATCTGACATAGATGTGGTTTTGGGAGTCCAGTGGTTGATCACATTGGAAAAAATCATCACTAACTACCAAACCTTGGAGATGGGGTTTAGAGACAATGACAGGAAGAGGATTGTTCTGAGGGGCATGTCGGCAGGGGCACCCCGGACAGTTTCGACCAAGAGGATGGAGAGGATCTTCAGGCATGGGGGGTAGCATATGTTGCAGAGTGCTTGATCACTTCGCAGAAGGATTCAGAGGGTCGGTAGCAGTGTTAGACAGAGATAAAGAACTTGTTGGGATGGCATCAACAGGGTTTTGGGCAGATAAGCATACATTTTGGTAAAGCCTATATTCAAGATGAAAGAACGTGCATACTCAAGCTAGAGCTCATGGAAATAACTCTCTTAGCTGGAAGGGAAGACTCTCCAAACTAGAAGAAGGTATGCAAACATTTATTTTTGTGATTGAAATAACTCTCCAGTTAGGAGGGAGTATTGAAAATGTTATTTATTTTTGTAAGAGTCCAGATTGGACAGATGCTTTCCTGTTAGGAAAGTGGATTGAGATTTCTGACGGACAGTGGCTTCCCATTGTAGTTAACATGGGAGGCAGACTGATTGCTGATGTATCATAGACAACGACTTCCCATTATGGGGAGTGGTCTAGGACAGTCATTCTTCTTGGCAGTCACTC
>SNQJ01S0105203.1:0-13772 GCA_010110895.2 Picea sitchensis
GGTAATTTCACAAATCACCCTAATTTTGCTGCGAATTCTCAACATTTGATCTTGTTTGGCGTTGTAGACCGTGTTTTGATTCTCTTTTGTTCATCATGGATTTATCAAACAAGCACAGAGGAGGAAAACTACATCGCAGAGAGACATATGGCCTTAAGTTACTATTGAATACCTAGAATTTGAGATTCCTTTCAAGTGTGTCGGATGGTTAGAATATGTACACAGGATTATGAATGGCTATCATTCAGGTGTGTCTCTTTCATCTGCTCAATATTTTAATGGCATGACTATTAGAGTAGGAGACTTGAATTTTGAAGTTACAAAGCGACCTATAGCTGATGTGTGTGGTCTTCCTCTGGATGGGGAGCATTGGTGCAACAACTAGTTCATTGTTGGAGATTGTAACCAGTTTTCGAAAGATGAATACCAAAATCCTCCTTAGAGCCATGGGATTCACCTGTGCATGTTAAATCCTGAATGTTCAAATTACATGTTGTTGATTCAACGACATCTTACAGGAGATGGGAAATATTCGAGGTTTTACCTATACCATCTAAGATTTTTATTGCACCTGATTGGAAAACATATGAATGTCCCTTATTATTTCTTAAGGAGTCTATCTAAAATGGAAAGAAAAATAAAAACCAATTCAAATAAATTGAATCCACTAGGAGATAGCTTGTACCATCAGGGTTTGATCAAGTTGTTGATTCTTCATGAGTTAAAGAGAACTAATAGTACTTGGGAACATTTTCTATTCCAGGGAGGATTTGAAACCACACCTTTGGTTAAGCAACAGAATAAAACTAGAAAAAGGAATAGGATTTCAAGGAAGGTAGAGAATTTATTATCCAAAAATCAAATGTCCCAAGCATAAGGCTCATAGGATCAAACATCATATCGAAATAAATCAGACAATGAACAACAAGATGAGACTTATACTCCGAATGCTTCAATTTCAAAAAGGTAGTTTAATAATTTGAAGGAACTTCCAGAACCTATTACTCCCTCACGATCAGTGTGTACTCACTCCAATAAACAAAAGCAAGAAGAAATATTGAAGAGTGTTCAAACTACACAAACAAAACCTGATATTCTTTCTAAGAAAAATAAAGTGACTAGAATAAAATGCAAGAATCATTATGTATAGGAAAAAGAAGAGGTCACTCCTACAATTCTTATTACTGTAGAAACATAGACATTTTATCCAACACCTGAATTAAACCCTAATGATGAGGGGACTTATAAGAAAACCATAGAATCAATATCGGAGATGGATGAAGATGAAGAAATGTCTAGGATAACCAAAAACAAGAAAATAGGTGAAATGAAGGAACAAAGGATAGGTTATTAGATGAGACCATGAACTAGGCCAACTAACAAGTTAAGACTTAAGCATAAAATGATTTTAAATCCATCACTGAAGGATTATATTATTAATATTACAGATTCATCCTAGAAAATCATGTGGCATCTAATAATCACAAGAAGGTCTCAAAGGAGGATAAAATACAAGAGCCAAAGCCTATAGGAAAAGACCTTGAAGAATTTCAAGAGCTTGAGATTGATATTATTAGCAAAAGAATGAAGTTAAAACCTAGAAGACCTATGAAGGTGCCTATAGATATTGGTGTTCACCCAGGATCAATTTCATATATGTTTTCTCAAGAGCCTCAATTTCTTGAACAAGCAGAGAGTAATATTGAAAGTACTATGATGCACAAAGCGAAGCAGGTTTTGGATTTTCCTTATTCAGACATTGAGAGTTCAGACTCAGAGACTACTCCAACAATTTCATCCCAACAATTAATTAAGAAGCCAATGTTCTCAACTCCTGTTACAAAGTTGGACATTCTCATGAAGGAAGCACTCAAGGACTTGAATATGTGAGCGAGGCACATATTTTGCAACTTTTTTAATTTTACATATCATGTTTTGAAAATGAATCAAATGAGGACATGTTGATTTGTTTTACGTTTTAAATATTTTGTAATAAGTTTGTAATTAGTGAATTTTACCCTTTTAGTGGTAAAAATCAAAGATAGTGTTATAAAATGAGTCCATATCGTATGATTTCTATATTAGATCAAATCCCTATTTTGATGGATCATTATTTAGGTATTTTCCATAAATATCTAGAGACAGTTAAAGACGAGATTCGATCCCCTATTTTGTTGGATATGAACCTATAATGTAATGAGATATTATAAAAGATAGAATGAAATAATACGTAGGGGTTGGAACCTTTTTGAAGGATGGGACTAATATTGTAGAACAACTCATAGAGCCTCCTTTTTTCAAACTTCAGTAATACAGTTGCGTCATTTACAGGATTCTCATGTCATTTATGTAGGTGAACTACATCTACCTTCATTTATGTTTTTCTTTCTCTGTTATCATTTTATGTGTTTCCAATCTGAATTATTGAATAGAAATTGAAGAAAATAATTTGTTTTGATGTGCACTCTGATTCTGGATTTGGATAATTTCAATGTTTTCTACTTGAGGGTTAGATCCAAATTTCTTAATTTCTCTGGTATAATCTAATCCCCTCACCTTTTCTTTCAAATGACTCGTCAACCTTAAGAATACAACATAGGTGCATATCCTTCCCTGTAAGGTTTCCTGTAGAACTTTCCTTGGTTGAACATAGACTCTTTGAATCCATTTCCCAATGACCTTCCCTTGTTGTTCCAACTAAACAATTAAAAAAAACAAACATCAAACTATCGTAACTAGCCTAAAACTACCAACAAACGAAGCTATATCTTATAGAAAGATCCTTCTCTGAGTCTAGGAGGGATAGATCCTAGAATCCTCTGACAACTTCTTCCTCGGCCTGATAAATTATAGAGTGCTAACAAGTCTAGCTAAGTATGCCACTGAATTGTTAAAGAAATTTGGCATGGAAGATTGTAAACCCTCTCTTACTCCCATGGAGCAAAAATTGAAACTTTAAAAATTTGAAGGGGGAAAATTGGTAAACAGTACAAAGTACAAGAAATTGGTTGGAAGTCTCATTTATTTGACAAATACGTGAACAAGTCTGTCATATTCAGTCCATATAATTTCAAGGTTTATGCAGGAACCAAGGGAAAGTCACTGGAATTCAATAAAAAGGGTACTAAGATACATTCAAGCTACATAATACTTTGGTCTTCTCTACAAAAAGAAAAATAATTGTACACTTGTTGGATATTAAATTGTTGATTTTGCAGGCGGCATTGATGATAAAACATCCACTTCATGTTATTTAATGAATATGGGTTCAACAACAATATTTTAGAATTGTAAAAAGAAGACAACAATTGGAAATTCTTCAGCAGAGGCAGAGTGCATATCAGCTTGGGAAGCAACATGTGAGATTTTATGGCTACACAAAATTTTATAGGATCTTGGTGAATCTCATAAATCACCAACTACCTTATTGATCGACAATCAGTCAGCAATAAATATGTCCAAGAATCCAGTTTTTCATTCAAAGACTAAACATGTCGACACCAAGTACCACTTCATCAGATCCATCATCATCAAAGACATCATCAATCCTTAGTTTTTTCCATCTAAAGATCAAACTTCAAATATATTTACCAAACCTCTTTGTAGAATAAATTTCACTATGTTCAGAGATGAACTTGGTATTTCTAAAAAATAACTTTTGGATTAAAGGGGGGATTGTTAGCCTCATTATCCTAAAGTTTTATAGTCTAAGTATTTTCTAGTATAAATGTTTTTAGAAATTAGTTTATTCTAGTTTGTTAGGATAAGGACACCTAACTTCTATGTAAAGGACACCTATCATACTCATGTGATTATGTGATTGGTTGTTCTCCTAGTTTTTTGTTTAGAATTAAGCTATATAAATTAGCTCCTTTTTCAAGTGATGTTAACGAGTGGATTACGATTTCTCACTTCAGACTATAATCGTTTTTTCCTTATTAATAAAATTATGTGTCTCCGGACACTTTTTTAACAAAATTCTTCATCAAAAGGGTGAATATCATAGTTTATCAAAGCCATAGGATCAAAATGTTGATTTAGTGGAAAAGGTGGATGGCCACCAACATCCACCTAGATCGTTCCTCCCCCTTTAGGAAGTAATGGCCTCCATTGCATCAAGTTTCCTTGGGAGATCGGGAAACTTCTGCTGAAACTGAACCTTGGTGAGTTTCTTTCCTTGTTGAAGTATATGTCCTTCTTGTATTTTTTCTATGCAATGATTTCATGAACCTATTGGAGGTGTTGTATCCATTCAAAAAATATGGTTGCATGATCTTCCTTGGTCTGAGTGTGGGAGGAATATATTGGGGAAGATGCAGTAAGAAGAGTTATATCAATGGGGGCTACTGGTGGGAACCCATAGCACACCTAAAAAGGGTCGTGGCCAATAGAGCTATGTTGGACATATGGAATAATCTCATTTTGTTTGTATTCATCTACACTATTGTTAGCCTACTTTTACTAGATAGAAAATTATTGGGTTGAGGATATAATGGTCAGAGTGTCCTTCTGTTCACCTGATGGCCGGATCATGAAGAGGATAAACTTTGCGGTATGAGAGATTACTTTGTGGCATTTTTTTATGAGATAGTAGTTGGAATTACCTTTGGTACCCTATAAATTTGACCTCTTAGAGTAAGAGTGACACTATGGGGATGAGACTCATAGATAGTGTGACATTTCGACATATATGGTTGTCCTAAAAGAACATAATATATTTCAACTGGGAAAATGTCACACAATACCTCATCCTTGAAGAGCTTAATGCCATAGGATAGGTGGCACTATTGGCTGACATGGATGTCTCTTCCTCGACTCAAACATTCGATGGTGTATGGTTGGGGGTGTGGCATCGTTGGAATATTCAATATCTTGAAAACCTCGATTGAGATCAGGTTCTTATGAATCTTGTTGTCAATAATGAAATGCATTGATTGCCCCTTTACCCATATCTATGAGTGGAGTAGGTTCTCCCCTCCTCAATCTCCTATGGTTCTTCTGGTTGTATTTTTATGGGTGTGATGGTAGTGGTGGGTTTTATTTTGATGATTAATTTCCCCTTATTGTGTTCTGAATCAAACTTTGAGTCAGGTTTAGATTATTTTTCTTTGAGATCAGCCACCAATGACTATTTCAAGAAACATTCATCAGTGTTGAGTAGGGGGATTTTGTGGAACTCACACCACTTTTCAGTGTCTTTATTAAACTTCTCATTAACATTCTTTCCCTATGCCTTGGACTATCTCTCTTGAGGTTGGCCTTCCCTAATTATATGTCCTTCAATCTGTGAGTTTGGGTTTCCTTTTACATACTTCATTTGTGTCATATTTTCAAACCCACACTCCCTCTTACTTTTCTTCTTGAATTTTTGCTCGATTTTGACCACATACTGATAAGAATCTCCCAGTGAGGAGATGTCTAAGAAATCCATCTATGTTTTTATGTACCTATGCATACCACTTCAAAACTTCAATATTAGGTGTCACTTGGAGTCTTTGATACCCATATTTGAGCCAAAGGTATAAATATTTTAGTGTACTAGGACACCACCTGATCTTTTTTCTGACATAAAGTTGTCCATCTCATGTATTGGTCATCATAGTTTGTGATAGGGTAGAACTCGTCCTTTAGGTAATATACAAAGGCCTTCCAAGTGGGTTCTCTCATGAATGGTGTATATTCATACATGGGGTACCTCTCCCAGTAACCTTCCCACTAAGATATGACATGGGGAAGGGATTTAAGGAGAGCGAAGGTGATATTTTCACTATCAAAAATGTTTTGGACAAAACAATAATCTTCTAATAGATTCAACCATTTTTCTAGAGCATACGCATCTATATAGCCTTCAAATAAGAGGATATAAAAATTAACTTGTACCTTGAAGGGTGTCTCACCTCTGAAATGGATACATGTCGAAGATGCCTCGATCACCACCATCAGTAATCTTTGAAGGATTTGAGAGAAGTTTTCCATCATCTCATTCTTCTATTGCATGAGGGATTCCTTGAGTAACGTCTATAAAGGAACTCCTACTATGTCATCTCTCTTTTCTTTTGATATGGGAGGTCGCTTGGGATAACGAGAGAGGTTGACCTCAATAGAAACTAGCTCTAGAACCAACTCTCTATACCCTGACCTTGTCACGGACCTTCTCTAAGAAATTACAAGGAGAACATTGCTCTGATACCACTCATCCAGATTATGCTTAGAATGAAACGAGACAAAAAAAATTATAGAAGAGAAGATATAAATATAGTGAAACCCAACTTATGTCATTGAATAAGAGAGAAAAACATTGTCGAACAAAAACCGGTAGAATGGGGTAGCTTATCTTTGAAAAGAAAGAGATGTTGGCTGCACTTCATTTAGAAGAAGCTTTACATCACACTCCATTACATGCTTAAATGGAATCCTTGACCTCAATTATATATGAGAGAGTGAGAGGAGAACAATTCCCATGATGCATGTCGGATACATTGGACTAAGTTTATAAAATATCATAGGCATGTAAAACACTAGGACTTCCTGGGTAGTCACCCATTCCAGTACTACTCTAGCTTGAGCACGCTTAATTGCAATGTTCTAATGGGATCTAGTGCATTAACGCTATGTTGTAAGCATGTACATAAAACCTCTAGGAAATCATTACATGATGTATGTAATTAAAAAAATAAGATCGCATTACATTCCATTTCCCATCAAAAGGATGAATATCATAGTTTATCAAAACCATATCCTCAAAATGTTGATTTATTGGAAAAGGTGGATGACCACCGAGATCCACCTAGATCAACTTTACTTATCTTGCCTAGACAATTGGATATACATCCACTTTACTACTTTTGAACAAAAAGTCCCCAGATTGATGCTCTTGGGGTTCTCCCTAGTACCTAAATTGAGTAACTTGTGGCTCAAGAATGTAACAACTTTCCCGATCATGTAATGGTTGAAAAAATGTAACAAATTTCTCTTAACGAATTTGTCCATTGCAAATGTCAAAATGGGAACCAAATAAAATGCATTAAAGGTATACGTGTAATACAATCCTACAATGGATAAAAAGAATGTAACATTTTTCTCTTTACAAATTTTGTTATTGACATTGTGTCAAACAAGACATATTATGTTTAAGGCCGGAAATTTCATACCATAAACCCAATACAAAAATTGTCTTTCCAAGTTTCATGGTAATTTATGTTGTGGATAATGAACCCTTTTTGGTGCCTATATATAGATTGGCCAAATTATGAAGCCATTGTGGTCATTATATAGTTTCCCCGCATAAATTTTATCTTGCATATTCAAACAAGGGTGTGTGTACGCTCCCGTGTGGCTATAACATAATTTTTTTTTATTAAATATCACAATTTAAAAACATAATTTATATCGTTTCTTTTTATTTATAATAATCTATTCATTTATATTTATTGTATTAAAAATGGTTAATTTAATGGCCATTAAGTTAAAATACAACATACAATACAACATAAGATAACATTTCTTGTAATATAAGATTAAGGTTAAATGCTACTAGAAAATACATGAAATCTCTAGAGGTAAGATTTATATTGGATTTCTTGCATAATCTAAATTGAAATAACCTTTTTAGATACAAGAGTAAGACACAAAACTTCATTTTAACTATTGAGTTATGAGTTACATTATATTTTATTACCTTTAAAAAATATATATTATTTCAAATCTATAGCATTAATAAGTTAAATTTAAAAAATATATCAAAATTCTATAACACTAATTATTATACTAAAATTTTATACAGGTTGAGTGATCTTAAGGTTAAAAACATGTGGTTTCTCCTAAGAGGTCACAATTTCAAATCCACAGGGGGGTAGGTGTATGTATACCTCCATAGATTTTAGTGTTAAATCACTGCGTAGAGAAGGTCCCTTGTCCCATAAATAATGGTTTATCCTTGACCTTAAAATCTATAATAAAGTAAACAAAGTTGGTATAAGGGCCCACACACAACAAGAAAATTGCAATAAGGGTGACCTAAAACTTTATAATAAAGTAAACCAAGCTGTGAAAACGGCCCACAAACAACAAGAAATTTACAATAAAGGGGTCCCTTCTCCCGCAAACAAGTGGGTCTAATAAACCAATCCATAAGACAATATTCAATCCCTAGTTGGGAGGATCCACAAATGACATGAAGTTGCAATAAGGGGGGTCCCTTGTCCAACAAATAAGGGTCTTTGTGTAACATACCCAACCACCCATAGGCCAGGGGTACTCTACCTGTAAGCCCACCCTCAAAGTTCTTTCTCATGTTGATACCTTTTTTATATATTAAGGGTGCATAAGATAACAGATTTAACGACATGCACAACAATATCCAACAAGCATGCATAATATAAAGATCATATTAAATGATAATCAAATATAAACAACATAAATACATTCATATACATGTAAAAGATAATTAAATTACACAACAGAATACATTCATACACATATAATAATATCACGACAGAGAGAACTTATATTTATGAAACATGACACTACTGGATATAGACCAAGGAAGTTCCAGCCAACCGTAGACACCACTACCTCAAATCTCAACAACAGTCTCACACTCGATCCAGGGCTATCAATCACAAGGATGGTTGCAGATTATAATTAGGTTCCCAAACCAGTTAGCTCTCAATCTCTCACAGGTTTCTTGACACTCACAACAATCCAAGTACCCAACTCTCTTTTACCCAGCCTGTACCGCCCCAAGAGATCAAACCTCCACCCTTCTTTTCCAAGCAGTCCCTCAGGTAGTCCTTCTCCATTATTTTCGGGCCTCAAGCACAACTGGTCCAAAATACCAATGCTGGGACTCTTAGGACTCGTAGTTGTGAGAGAAACATGACACACGCAAATGCATTTCAGACATGCAGGCCCTAAGTCATGGCCGGATCACACTAGCGATCACTACAACCAACTGTCTCATGGCTAATTCTTCAACAACTTTGTTTCCATTGCCAATCCAAGATGGAGGTGAGGATGGGTTGATGAATGGGTCAGGGGGTGCATGGGAGTGTGTGAGGGAAAATTGAGTGAGTGAACGAGAAATCAACGAACAAGTCATTAGTTGAACCCCCCCATCAGACCAGAGGTGGGTTTAAATAACCTCATGGGGAAACAAGAACCTCCTATCCTTCCCCGAGAAGCTCACATAATCGATCCCCTCCCTTAGACAAAAGGGGTAATAAAAAAATAGGAAATAAACACTTAGTCCCTCAAGCTCCCTCTCTTGTGGAATCATAGCCCCGTATAACTCTAGTCCTTGTTTGTCTAGTAGCCAACGATGCTTTTATTATTAATAATGGTCAAAACATTACATTTTTGGGGCATACTGGCCCTTTAATAATTGTTTGGGCACTCATTCCTCTCAGCATGGTAGAAATACATTATTTAAAATGGGAGTTCGAAACCTGGGGTGTTACATCCTCTCCCCCTTATTTTGGCACTATCCCTAGTGCATATACAAAATAGAGATCAAAATATCAAATTTATTCAAAATGTTGTGGGTACTCTGCCCGCATGACATCTTCATGCTCTCAGGTAGCATCTTCAGGACTGTAGCAGGTCCACTGAACTTTTACCAGTTATATAACTAGATTCCAGACCTTTTTATTTTTTTTTGTCCAATACCCGCATTGGTTGAACTTGAAAGTCTCCCTCTATCTCTACCTAAATCAGATGCCAATCAATAACATGGTTAGGATCATGTGCATATTTCTTTAGTAAAGATACATGAAATACATTATGCACATTCATGGAAGCAAGCAATGAAAGCATGTATGCAAGTGGCCCTATTCTGTCCAATATTTCAAATGGACCATAGAATCTAGCTACTAGCTTTGTACAACTACCCAATTTCAAATATCTTTTCTTGGGATTCACTTTCAAAAGTACATGCTCCCCTACTTTAAATTCTCTAGCTGTCATATTATTGTCTGCAAAAACTTTTTGTCTATCTTGAGTTGCCTTTAAATTCTTCTTGATCTTAACCACCTGGTCTTCCATGTCCTTGAGAAACTCCAGCCCAAGTACCACTCTATCTGTTGGGTTGTCCCCGCTCACTGGAGTATTTCATTTCCTACCATACAAGGCTTCAAATGGGCTCATTCTCAATGAAGCTTGATGCCCATTGTTATATGCAAACTCAACCAAGTGTAAGTAATCTTCCCACTTATATGTCTTATCCATCACGTATATTCTTAGCATGTCTTCAATTATTCGATTGAATCTCTCTACTTTCCCATCTGTCTGGGGATGATATGTTGTGCTAAAGTTTAGATTTGTGCCAAATCCTTTAAACAATCCCCTTCATAAATTGGAGGTAAACTTTGTATCTCTGTCTGAGACAATCATCCTAGGTATCCCATGAAACCTAGCAATTTCCTTAATGAAACTTTCTACAATATTATTCGTTGTATGCATTGTCTTCACAGGCACAAAATGATCAGCCTTTGTTCATTTGTCCACCACCACCATGATTGACTCATGTTGCTTATTCCTTCTGGGTAATCCTATGATGAAATCCATGGTGATCACTTCCCATTTCTTGTCTCGAATTGGCAATGGTTGTTGCAAACCCGTTGGGTGCCTATGCTCAACCTTCACCTTCTGACATTCCCTACATCGAGCGATGTAATCAGCAACATCCTTCTTCATTCACGGCCAAAATAACTGGCTTCTTACTGCTGTGATTGTTTTCTGGTAACTGGGATGTCCTACATAAGGAAGATCATGCATTTCCTTCAGTACCAAATTCCTCAGTTATCTGGAACTAGGAATATAGATTATATTCTTATGCATGAGTAATTCGTCTTCCTTTACCTCGTACTTCTTTATTTTTTGTTGCACATTTCCTTGTTGTAAGTTTTCCTTTACCTGTAGGTAATGTTTATCTATAACAAGACCATCTAAAATTCTACTATTCAAGTCTGATTATGCATACTAATAGTAGTAACATGCATGAGATGAACTCTCCTACTAATTGCATCGACAACTTTATTCTCCCTTCCCTTGATATGCTTTATGTCAAAGTCATATTCACTTAAACATTCTAGCCATCTTGTTTTCCCGTCATTCAAGGTCGGAATTTCAAAAAGATACTTTAGGCCAATGTGGTCTGTCCTTAATTTGAATTTCTTCCCCATGAGATAATTCCTCCACATCCTCAAGGCGTGAACAATGGAAACAAGTTCCAAGTCGTGCGTGGCCTATTTCCTCTCATGTTCCTTAAGCTTTCTGGACTCATATCCAATGACATGTCCATTTTGTGTGAGGACTCTCGCAAGTCCTTCCTTACAAGCATCTGTACATACCACAAAACATTCATTTGGGTCAACAATATTTAACACATGTGCACTAGTAAGTAATTCCTTCAACAGATTAAAATTAATTTCACACTTGAGTGCCCATTCAAATTTAGTTCCCTTCTTTTGCAAAGAAGTGATGGGATGATAAATCTTAGAGAACCCTACTATGAACCTTCGGTAGTAGCCATCTAATCTCATAAAATATCAGACGTCTGAAACATTTATTGGTGTTGGCCATCCTCTAATGGCTTCGATATTCTTTGGATCTACTATTATGCCCTGATCTGAAATAATGTGTCCCAAGTAATGGATCTCCTTTTGATAAAAATAACACTTAATCAGGTTGTCATACAACTGATGTTGTCTCGGTACTTGCAATGCCAATCTTAAGTGATGTTCATGCTCCTCTTTTGACTTCAAATAGATAAGTATGTCATCCAGGAATACTATGAAAAAATTGTCCAAATAATTTATGAATATGCCATTCAATAAGCACATGAAGACAGTTGGTGCATTGGTCAGTCCAAATGGCACCACTACAAATTCATAATGCCCATACCTGGTACTAAAGGTTTTCTTATGAATGTCTTCTTTCTTGATTCTTACCTAATGGTATCCTTCCCTCATGTCAATCTTTGAGAATATCTTTGATCCTCTTAGCTGATCAAAGACGTCATTAATTCGGGGTAGCAGATACTTGTTCTTTATAGTGTATTTGTTCAATTGTCAGAAGTCAATACACAACCTCAAGGTTCCATCCTTCATTTTGAGAAAAAGTATTGGTGCTCCCCAAGGTGAAACACTTGGATGTATGTACCCTTTCTTCAACAATTATTATAACTGCATTTGTAATTCTTTTAACTCTGATGTGCTCATTATGTAAGGTGTTTTCCACATCAGGGCAGATCCTGGCACTAAATCAATTGAGAAATCTATCTCCCTCCTTAGTGGCAATCTGGGTATTTCTTGGAATACATATTCAAATTCCTATAGTACCATGAAATATTCAAGGATTGGCCCCTTTGTATTATCTATCCCTTCAACATGAGTTGCATACAGTTGACATCCATTTCTAAAACATCTTTTCAACTGTAATGACAAAATCTACCTTATTGAGATGGGTCTTGGAACTCCTTTCACAGTGCTCTATTTTCCATTTCCATCAAGATATGTAAATGTCTTCTTATGACAATCTACGACAACATGATGCTTTCCCAACCAATCCATCCCAACTAGAACATCATAAGACCCCAATGATATTATATTTATATCAGTACTAGTATTCACGCCATTAAGACTTATGGAACAACCTATGACCATATAATGGATTCTTCTTTTGGTTCAAATGGCTAACTGAACCAAACTTGCTTTTCCAAGTTCACTTTTCTCCAAATGTAATCTATCCACTATCTTAGTATCAATGTAACAATGACTTTCTCCTGAATCAATCAAAATATCAACAGGATGATTTATGATCTTACCTTCCACCTCGATCATATTGGACTGGTACTCTGCTTGTCGATCATTTAAAACTGCATAGATTCTTCCCATATCTCCAACTATTGTAGTCTCTTGGATGTTGTGCACAGTCTTCACTCTTTCCTTTGTGTGTGGTAAATCCTTTAACATGTGATCTTCCTTTCATCCCCAACATTGGATTGCTGGTCTTCCCCTTTTTCCCAAGGAATCTTCCTTCATGGAATCCCCCTTAGCATATTGATCTTGATGATTTCTATTAGGCTCATTCCTATTGAAGGGAGTTTTGAATCCTTTCCTCCTTTGATCAGACTTCACATTCTTATTATCCTTCCAAGATTTTTGTAGGGATTATCTTCCTTCTTGATGGCCTTAGTTAAGGTCTTGGGTTCATCACACTTGATCTTTTCCTTATAAAAGGTTGGCAATCCAATTAGAAATCTCTGTATTTTCACTTTCTCATCACCAATGAACCTGACATACTTTACCAATCCCAAGAACTTCTTCTCATATTCTGCCATAGTCATGCTTCCCAACCTGAGTTCAAAGAACTCCAACATTTTCTTGTCATAGAAATGCTATGAGAGGTACTCCTTCTCGAAGTACTTCTTGAATTGCTTCCAAGCGATCCTACTTTCATTAACATGCTCCACTTGCTTCAGTTGGTCATACCATATTGCAACTTTTTCGTGTAAGTGGTAGGTGGCAATCCTGGCTTCCAGGTTGGACGAATAGTTATGTAACTGGAAATATCTCCCAAGACCAAGAAACCATGCTTTGACATCATCTTCCCTTTCTCTTTCACTGTAAAGATCCCAAGCCAAATTCTTTCTTGGAATCACTAACTACTACTAATTTATTGAGTTATTAAGTGCATACAAGATTCATCAACACATGGAGATCACAATATATTCAAGATGTAGAAGCACAAGCAAAGATCTGACCTTTTTATTA
>SNQJ01S0105203.1:13782-35220 GCA_010110895.2 Picea sitchensis
TTTTCCTTTCTTAAGTCAACTTAAAAATATAACTTTTAACTTCTTGACTTTCCCCCCTTCAGTGTGAGACTATGACCTAGTGGGGGTGCCCAGGCCACTGAGTCTCCTCATCACCTCTCTAAGAGGTGGGGGACATTACATTCACCCTTAAAGGAAGGTGTCTTTAGCTTCCTCATCTCTCTTTGCAAACAATCTACCTCTTGTTTCCTTCTATGTTGTCTGACAATAGACACCTCTTGACTGCTTACGAGATAACCCATTGCATAAAAATTTATTTCTAAGTAAGGAGGTGAGTGGTGTCCATGAGCTTTGCTAGCACTTCTAGAAGAACCAACTCTTCCACGAGAATCTCTTCTTTCATGAAACCTTCCTTCTTCCTCTTATCTTGAGTTTGATCCCTTATTCGTTTTTCTCTACAATTGTTTTAAGCTCTCCAACACTTGATCATTTATTTGATTTTTCTCTCTCATCGGTCTCTCGTTGTATTTTTTGTAGCTCTGCACTTCCATCTTCAGGCTTCTTACTGTTTCTATCAACATTTCATGCTCTCCTTTTCCCTTGCATCCATTGGAATCTGTTTCTACATTACCAACTCTGGTATTCTGGCCTTTGGCCTCCTTTTCATGACTGGAGGCTCCCTCGCCTTCTTCCATTTCCTCATTACGCATCCTGAGTTGATGTGCTTAAGCCCCTTAATTCTGCAAAATGTGCAAGAGACCATTTTGTTAGAATTACGCATATGATAACAAAATTTCCAAACCATGCTACATGTCTCTTTATTTTGTTTATGGAAATCATATGCCCATTCTCTGAAAATAATAGTGTCCTGTTATCCTTGGATGACACATAGTTTCACCCTATGCAGGCGCTTCCTTCAAACCACCTCTCAGGTTACCATGACTAGAAACCGTAACTAAATCCTTCCTTGGCACTTTTTTCTCTCGAGTACAACCAATTCTTCCCTTAGCCTTCCTTTCCTCAATTCTCAATCTTCATATGACAAAGGCCATCACCCTGCGCTTAGCTAAATAATCACTTTTCCAGAGCTTCGAGACTTCGGGAATTTCAACCAGGAATAGAACAACGGTCCTCGTCCTATTTCACAATCAACGATTGAGATCCACCTCGGGACTCCACACTTCAGAAGTCTCAACTTTCCTCGCTTGCCTCCTCTCAAAACTATTTTACCCAGAGTTTGTGATCTATCGACGGGTGTCCTCCCACAGATCAATGATTGTGAATTGCTTTAGCACTTTGGGCTTTGGAAGTTTCAAATTTCCCTCCTGCACTTTCTCCCTGAGTGCTTTCACCTAAAGTCGACGATCCTTCAACGCGTGTCTTATGGAATCGTTGGTCGATGTATACTCTGGCCTTCGGTCCTTCAAGAGTTTTTGACCCAATGCAACCTGTCACATCTTGCCCTTCTGGAGTGCCCAATCTTCCGAACTACATGATCTGTCACCATGTGGTGAAATTATGGAAGCGGACAAGTGGCCCAATCATGAGGGTGACATGTGTCATGTTCTAATCAACATTTCAATATTCCAAAAGCTCAAATATTACTGACACATGCCACACATCCCATTTTCTATGTTCACGTCATCCCAGGTGATGTTCACAAGCCACGTCACTTCAGGGATTCTAGGGTCCACATCACCTCTAGGTGACGTCATCATGCCCAATCACTTTGGCTCTTCAGGATTCGTGGCTTCAAGAGTTTTCAAACTAGCACACTTCCAATTCTCTCGAAATATGACTTCCTGAACTGGCCAATCTATCACCATGTGTCCTCCTCAATCGGACAACCAAGATTCACTTCGGGTATTCACCCGGAGTTCACGGATCTACTCCACGTGTCCTCCTCAATATGATGGATATGTTTTACTTCAGGGCTCTAGACGTCAGAGATCTCAAAGTTCAACCTTTTTCCTTCAACACGTTTTTATCTGGGGCTTGCGATCTACTGACACGTGTCTCCCATGGATTGACGGCTATGATTCTTTCGGGACTCCAGACTCCAGAAATCTCAAATTTTGAACTTATTTGGCGCCACTGGATTTTATCTGAAGCCATGGATCTGGTAACACGTGGCTCCTGACAGAGAAATGGATGAGATCCTCTTGGATGATTGGACGGTCAAGGTTTTCTTCGTCTTACTGAGCCCTGAGAGTCTCAAAAATCAACTAAAAAACTCTCGAACAGATTCCTCCGAAGTTACTATTTTTTTTCCACATACAATCTTGGTGATCGACGGTCAGGATATAATTCGTACGATCTGACAGTCGATGTTTACTTCAGGTCTTCAACTCTCCGGGCTCCAGGAGTTTCAACTCTCAACCTTTCCTCGCTCACTCTTTCCCAGAGTGCTTTCACCCAGAGCACACGATCGGTTGATGCGTCTCCTCCTATGGATCGACGTTCCCCATTTACTTCGGCTATATGGAGTTTTGATGTTCAATCCCTAATATGTCACATCATTTCATGCCTTTTAAATTTGCGGGGGCATGCATCGACAGTTTGGAGTAACCCACTTTTTGACCTGCAATTTTCCTGATGTTGACACGTAATCCCTTGACAAAACCATGGTTTGGATTGCAGGACCTCCTTGGGAAATTAACTCCCATGAATCTTGGTTCCCCGCAATGTCTTTTGGTTGTTGATCTCTCTCTCTAATGGGATCCGATGATCGCAACTGTAACCCTTGGTTTCTTTTCATCAGATGACCCGTGTTCACCTATCCTTCGATCCAACGATTCTAGATCTCTCCTGATCCTACAATGGGGATCACTACTGAGTTCAAAAGGCATGGTCATGATCCTTCAAACCCTTACAGAGGATCTATGATGTTCCATATCTTGTGTAGCTTCTACAATGCCATTCCTTCTGAGCTTTTCAATTTCACGGTTAGAGTTTGATCTCGACCACGAGGCTCTGATACCAAACTGTAACATAAATAGCCACCCACAGGCCGAGGGTACACTACCTACAAGCCCACTCTCAGACTTATTTCTCATGCTGATACCTTCTTTATATATTAAGGATGCATAAGATAACAAATTTAACGACATGCAAAGGAATATCCAGTAAGCATGCATAATCTAAATATTATATTAAACGATAATCAAATATACAAAGCAGAAATGCAATCATATACATGTAAATGATAGTTAAATTACATAGTGGAATACATTCATACACATATAATAATACCATGATAGAGAGTAGTTATCTTTATGAAAGATGACACCAACTGGCTGCAGACCAAGGATGTTCCACCCAACCGTAGAAACCACTTCTCCAAATCTCAATAGTAGTGTCACCCCTAAGCTAGGGCTATGAATCCAAAAGGACTATTCCAGAGTGTAATTGGGTTCCCAAACCAGTCAGCTCTCAAGATCTCATAGGTTTCCTGACACCCACAACAATCCAAGTACCCATCTCTCTTCTACCCATCCTGTGTTGCCCCAAGAGATCGGAACTCCACCATTCTCTTCCACGTAGTCTCTTAGGCAATCCTTATCCGTTATTTTTAGGGCCTCCAACACAGTTGGTCCAGAATCTCAATGATGGGACTATCAGGACTCACAGTTGTGAGAAAAATAGGGCACATGCCAATGCATTTCAGACATGGGAGCCCCAGGTCATGGCTGGATCACACCAGCGACCACTGCAACCAACTATCCCATGGCTAATTCTTCAATAGTTATGTTTCCTTTTCCAAGCCAAGACGTAGGTGAGTATGGGTCGATGAATGGRTCAAGGGGTGCATGGGAGTGCATGAGGGAAAAATGAGTGAGCGAATGGGAAATTAGCGAACAAGTCATCAGTTGAACCACCCCATCAGACYAGAGGCGGGTTTAAGYAACCTTGCGGGGAAACAAGAACCTCCAAGCCTTCCCCAATAAGCTCACATAACCGATCCCCTCCCTTAGACAAAAAGGGTAATAAAAAAATAGGAAATACTCACTTAGTCCCTCAAGCTCCCTCTCTTGTGGAATCATATCCCGCTATAACTCTAGTCCTTGTCCGTCTAGCAACCA
The DNA here is from genome assembly GCA_010110895.2 of Picea sitchensis. NCBI lineage: Eukaryota > Viridiplantae > Streptophyta > Pinopsida > Pinales > Pinaceae > Picea > Picea sitchensis. The sequence continues at coordinate 17,823 of SNQJ01S0105203.1, forward strand.
AAGATGTATTTATTATTAATAATCATAAAAACATTACATTTTTGGGGAATATTGGCCCTTTAATAATTGTTTGGGCACTCAGACCTCTTAGCATCGTAACAATACATTATTTAAAATCGGGGTTCGAAACCTGGGGTGTTACACTCTGATACACCAATTTAGTGTCAAGTTGAAATAAGGGGAAGGGGAAGGAAAATCTTTAGATGGTTCTTATACATCAATTCCATGTTTGGCTTTGTCGTGACCTTAAAATTAAATTATTATTATTATAAATTTTGTAATACCCTAGGACGAACCCAAATTGTAATGTAAATTTAAATGTATGTACATGTTGGTGAGACATGATATTTTGGGCCAGAGTGTCTTTTTATATATGTATTTTGAGGCTCGAGTGCCAATGCAATTATTAGGCTAGAGATACAAAAGCTATAGGGCCAATGAGCCTATATTTGTAAGACATAATCACACTAAAATATGAATGAAAACACATCACTTTCATAGACCAACCAGACAAAAAGTGTATAGGGGGATAAAATCCACTAGAAAGGGAAAGGGGAACTAAGAGTCTAGGAAAGGGGCTAAGCTAAGGGGTCTTTTGTTTTTTTTGTAAATGAGTGTGAGAATCTATATTACTGTAGAAAATTATAGTACAAAAAATATGCAGGGACTCCCAACATCTGCCACAATGGAAACCAGATCTGGGGTCCCAGGGATGCAATGTATAATATAGCAGGGTAGGCCTGGGTCGCCACCATGGGAAACCAACCCAAACCTCCATAATCCAATTTGAAAAAACACCGGAATAACGAAAATAGAGAAAGAATAAGCATAGTGGGATTATCTCCTACACTAAGAGACTTTACCAAGGCTCGTCCTGCGCTAGTCCAAGTTGACAGGGTGCTCTTCATCTCCTTCCTGCCTTGTCTTGTTCTCCTCCCTTTGTTCCACCAGGCGTATATTTCTGATGCACATTGGGGTTCCATTTATATCAGCTGGAGTAATGTCTATATGGTGGACATAACATAAATCGAGCTATAATTTCCCTGCCATCCGCTCCACTTTTTGCTACTAGCTTCTCTGGTCCTCCGCAAGTCTTTTTTCCCCCACCTCCAGGTTATTGAGGTGGTTCAGAATACGTATACGCACCTTCTTTTTTCTAGTTTATGTCCTGTTGGTCTCCCTCCAGTCCGCACACATCTTACATATCAACATTTTGGTTCTCCAGGATTCCTCCACCGTCCTGTGGTAGAGATTTGTCCTGGGTTGTGTGGCTCTAGTGTCCCTTATCCCTCCCATTTCCTGAGCTAGTTTTGTCCAGGATTTCCCCCTGTGAGAATTGTTGATTTCTCTCTCCCATATGATCATCTTCCCCTTTATGCCTACCTTCGTGAGGAAGGTACTATTTTCTTCCCTGGCCGCCTATTCGATTCTTGTCATCCTCCAGGCATTATGTGGAGGTTCAGGCCCCTAGGGGGCTCTCTGACTGCTAGTTTTCTTCATCCGTACCATATTCGCTTGCACGTGGTATTTTTTACATTGGGTTCTTCCCCTGTTCTGATTCACCTCTTTCTGGTATGTAAGGTTTTCCCTATAATTTCTTTGCTCCGGTCTGTGGTTCTTTCTGTTATACATTATTTTATGGAGCCAACCTAGTTGCGGTCCCATCCTTGCAATCATGGCCTGCTCATCAAGGTGGTTCTTCTAGTCAGTATCCTCTGTTCCAGAACATGTGCACTTGATGACCTTGTTGTAATCCCTACGCCAATGCTTTTCCCTACTCATTGTATGTCGTTCATTTCCCCGTCCCATAACAATACTTGGGTGAGGTGTGCCCTGAATTGGCCCTGGTGAACCCTTTTGTCCTTCGTCCTTCGCCACCTGCGAGTTATCTATTATGCTTTCCCACAGGTATCCTTTGTACTTATTTCTATTGACAGGACCATGGTGTCATGCTTTCGCCTGATGTGTGATCTATGTATGCATTCTTAGCCTTGTTTGATTGGTGGGAAATTGGATTCTACCTAGAACCTACATTCCCTTTAGTGCTTGCTCCACCTCCATTCTTGTAGTAATATTTCGTAATACTATTGTTGTCCCAGTATTTTTCCGCAACTTGGGTGCAGTTTTCTTAGAATTGACCTTGTAGGATGTTGTTCCAGATTATGTCCAGTTGTGGACCTTTGTTATCGACCCCCTCATTCTCTATTCTGTCTGCCAGTCCATTTGATGACCTCCGAACCCAGTGCAACTCCACAGTGATCCCTGTTCACAAGTGATCCTAGATTTTTTGCAGTAAGTTGGCCAATCCCCAGTGCCTCTGGATTTTTCCCATTYTGGTACCATTTTGGAGTTTTCYTACTATGTTGATAGCCAACACAGAATGTCCTTACACTATGGYGTTTGTCATCACCTCCCRACTTAGAATCTCCAGGCCAGTCTCTAGGCCTCTGACTTCCACAACATTGTTGGTTGAGTTGCCCAGACTTCCAGCATACAGCGGGATGATGTTTCCTTTACCGTCCCTAATTACTCCTCCCAAACTTGTTCTCCYTGGGTTRCCTTTCACCGCCCCATTGAAATTTAACTTGAGGGAGCCTGAAGGTGGCAGTTTCCAGTTCCTCTCACCTAAATTGAGTTGCAGTGATCGTCTGCACTAATTGGGGYTGCATCCACCATTGAGGTGGAATATCTCTAGGACTTGAAAATCCTAATCAGTGGGTTTCTCTCTACCTACCTGGTAGTTTTGGATCTACATMGTCTCTCGTATCATGGAGATTGTTGTTTCCTTGATCTTCCCTTCAGACCGACATTGGTTTCTAAAAATGATTCGATTCCTTTCCTTCCATATCAACCATATGATYATTCTTGGGGTGAGGATCCAATAGAGGTTATCCTCTTCTTTTTCGTTGTATTTCTCTTTCCAGAGCTTGATGGTTGGGACAATGTTACCTCAGATCCTATCAGACTCGTGGAAGATAATTTCCACCTCGTCCCAAAGTTMTGCAATGTAGGTGCATTCGTCAAGSAGGTGGCTTGTTGTTTCTTCCTGGGATTGAAAAAGATGACATTTAGATGGACCTGTGAATCCCCTTTTCCTTAGGTTATCCCAAGTTAGAATGTGGTTGTGTAGTATTATCCATTGGAAAWTTTTTACTTTTGGGCATTGGGGGTTGTTCTAAAGCTTATCCTAGTGTTGCGCTGGGTCTTCTTGGTCTAGGTTMTCCATATAGTGTCGAACTTMTTTCAGGTTGAATTCCCCTTTRTCCTTTTGTCACCAACTCAACTGGTCCTCTCCTTCCGTGACTGTTATTTTTTGTCTTCCCAGTTCCTCCTCCACCTCTTTTAYTGTTGTCGTGGGCRTATCGTTGTTCTGTGGAATAATCGTGTCCTATATTCTCCATTTGTTGTGGTCCATTTCCTATTTCCAATATTGGTAGATGTTGATTTTACCTTGCGTGATTATCTCCTRTTGGAGTATCCCTCTTTCTAGGTTCTCCATCCTCGGTTCCTGTTGCCAAGCGTCCTCCTATAATATGGTTGTTCTGCCATTCCTGATTTCCCAGAAGTTGTGTGTCTGAAGCTAGGCTTTGTTGTGCCAGGCTAGGTTCCATATGGMTGACCCTTCTCTAGTTCGTCCAAAGAAAATTCTATTCTGATCRCGAATTTGCAGGGCATACTTTGCCTTCCATAGGTTTACCCAAGGTGTAGTATTTTCTTTGACGCATCACCACCAAAGCTTCACCCCATATACATTATTGGTCATTTGTGGGTCTTGTAGACCTAGGCCTCCTTTGCTTTTTTGCYTGCAGACTTTCTCCCAAGCCACTAGGGCTCATTTTCTCTTTGTTTTTGTGCCTTGMCATAGGAAGTCCCTTTGGATGGCTCTTATTTTTTTTAGGATCTCTTGTGGAGTGGGGAAGACAGACATCATAAAGGTTGGGATTKCTTGTAAAAAATACTTGGTTAGGATCAACCTGCCTACTAGATTGAGGGATCTATACGTCCAACTTTTTACCCGCTCTTGTAACTTGTTTATTACTCCTTCCCAATTTGACAATTTGTACACTTTGTCTGTCAATGGTACCCCCAAATATTGGTTGGGAGTGTTTTTAGTTCAAAGCCTAGAAAGTTGGTCAAATTCCTTTCGATAGCTGGGTTGGTATTGAAGAAGAAGATCATCGACTTGGAGTGGTTGATATCAGCACCCGAGGCTTCCCCAAAATCTTCTAGGATTCGTTTGTAGGCTTTGAATTCCTTGAACGTGGGTATGTCGTAGAGTAAGGTATCATCCACAAACGGTTGGTGTGTTGAAGTAGGGAAGTTTTCAAAGGGTTTGAGCCTTGTTATTTCCCCAGTTCCAGTTGCACTCTTTATGCTCCGGCTGAGGCCTTCCATCATCAGAATGAACAGGAAGGGGGAAAGAGGGTCTCCCTGTCTGATACCTCTTGTGGGCCAGAAAGGTTTGGTCGGGGATCCATTGATTAGTAGTGAGTAGCTTGTTGTGGATATGAGACTGACAATCCAACTGATCTAGTGCAGGGTGAGACCAAAGGCTTCCAAAGTCTTGACCATATAGTGTGAACTAATTTTATCATAAGATTTTTCTAGGTCCAGTTGTATTATCATTCCCCCCTTCTCCTGAATCTTCAAGCTGTGAATGATCTCATGGGCCTGGATGATGTTGTCCATTATTTGTCTTCTTTCCACAAAGCCTACTTGTTCTTGCGATATCAATGAAGGTAGGAGGGGTTTCAATCTATTTTCTATGACTTTGGAGATTATCTTGTAAACCACATCGCAAAACGCTATAGGTCTGTACCGATCAGGGGTTTTGGATTCATTTTATTTGGGTATTAGTGTGATCATTGTGGCGTTTAATTCTTTAAGGATGGAGGTGGACCTTCTAGAGTATTCTACTACCTTGTAAATGTCATGTTTGATGGTTTCCTAGCAGGATTTGAAGAACTCCACTGTGAAGCCATCTGGACCTGGTGCTTTCCCACTGGGCATTTCCTGGAGAGCCTGGTCAATTTCTTCCATGGTAATAGGTTTGTTTAGGGAGATGTTTTGTTCCTCTGTGACCAAGCATGGAATATGTTGGGTTATCCTTTGAATGGCCTCCGATCTGTCTTGGTGAGGTTCTTGGGCTATCCCGTGGAAGTGTTTGACCAAAGTAGTTTCAATCTCCTCATGTGACTCACGCTCGATTTCATCCTTGTCCTTGATCTTCAAGATTTTGTTGTGGGCTCTTCTATCCATGGTTGTTCTATGAAAAAACTTGGTGTTTCGATCTCCCTCCTTTAGCCATCGAATGTGGGACTTTTGACGTTAGAGTGTTTGTTCCTGCTGGCATCGCACCTCCCAATCTTGGGTCATTTGGATCTCTTCCTTTTTCCATTCCTTAGTATATCCTTCCCGCATGCAGGTTTCTTGGAGTTTTTTCATTTTTTCTTCTATGTTGTTTTTCTCTTTGTTTATATTCCCGAAGGTATCCCTGTTCCACTCTTTGAGCTTGTTTTTGATGTACTGAAGTTTCTTATGAAGTTTGAACATCCTTGTCCCTTTCTCCGGTTGCTCCTCCCGCCACCATTGTTTCAGTATTTCCTTGAAAGTCAGGTGATCAATCCAGAATTTCTCGAATATGAAGGGTCTGTTCTTTGGTGTTGTTTGGAATACTCCTTCCAATTGCACTTTCCAGTGATCAGATCCACCCCAAGGAAGGATGTTGCAATCTAAGGTTAGCCCCTACATAATGATTCAATCTGATATAAGGAATTTGTCGAGTATTGTAGCTACCTAAAACTGGTTCATTTGTTTATTATTCCAGGTGAACTGGCCATTCTTAGTTTTGATATCTACTAGCTCTGGTAAGTCGATGAGCTTTTAAAACTCCTCTACATATCGATCCAATCTTCTTGTACCCCCTTTGTTCACTGCAAGTGAGGTCATGATGTTGAATTCCCCTTCCAGGATCCAATGGAGGTTGGTGTATTAGTATTTTATATCTTCTAGGTCTCGGATCATTTCTCTCTTTTCTTTTGGCCCTTGGGGCCCATACACATTAGTGCAGAGAATATCCTATGTGTTTCCAATGATTTTCATGTGTACCGTTAGGGTGTACTTGGTTTCTTTCGCTTCTATTAGATTTAGAATTTGTGGGTTCCACAAAGTGAGAATGTCGCCTGACCTTTGGTGGCCTTCAATGGATACCATCTTGTACTTGCACCAATGTTGTTTACTGATTTCCTCCATTCTGTATGTAGTGCATTTCATCTCTTGAATGAAACAAAGATCTGGTTGTTCCTTCTTTAGTTTATTCCTAAGGATTCTTTGCTTTCTTGGGATGTTTAGGCCTCTTATATTCCAAGTTATGACCTTCATTTAAACATGTGGGGGGGATTGGGGAAAGAGTTTCTTGATCTTACCCAAATTTATTAGTAGCTCTCCCAACGCCTATAGGGCTACGTTGTTTTATTTCCTTCCCTTTTTTCCTCCTCGTATACTTGGGTGATAGATGTGGTTGTCACTCACTGGCTTTGACTCCTAGGTGTCCTATCTCCCTGTGTGTGTGCTTTTGTCCTCTGGCTTTGGCTTCTTTCCGTAGGAGAAACATGTACTAAATGTGGTCAATTTTCTCTATTGGTACATTGTTGACTCCTTGCCTTTTCCATTGTTCTAATATGTTCGAAAGGTCTATCCCTTCCCTTTCCACCAAGTCCTTGAGATCAGGGTCTTCTATGCCTACTTTTCTTGGGGTCATCTTTGCATCTCCCTCCACATCTTTCATGGCGGTGTTGTCATCTTTTGTTTCTCTATCCATTGGGGTTGCGCAACTCCCTTGTGCCGTCAGGTTTCTTGGCCGATCGATAGGCTCTTTTATTGCTTGGTCTCTGACCTCTTGAAATTTTGCCAAGTCACTTTTGTCTTCTGTGCCTTTGTTGGTTTGGTCCCTTCCTTGCATTTTATTCCGAGTCTACTGGTTATTTCCTGTTGAGGTTTTATTTTTCTTTTTATCTGCTCTATTCCTGGGGTTTGGTGTTATAAACGCTTCCTTATCCTGTTGTCTTTTGGGGTTTGTCACTTCCTAATTTTTATTAAGAGGCATTCTCTGATCAGGTGGCCATGTTCATATCATCTTCTGCATCTAAAGGGCATATGTTCATAATCTATGTTTTGGATCCATTCCTCATCCCTGAATTCTAGAATTATGGCTTCTCGGAGTGCTCCAGAAATGTCCATCTCTATGCAGATTCTTGCGTATGATGTGTATCTTCCTTTTAGGGTTTCTTCTAAGGTCTTCACATATTTCCCCATTTTGTTTCATATTTCTTCAAAGGTGGAGGGTAGCCAGTAGTCTAAGGGTAAGGAATAGAATCTCAGCCAGACCGGTACCTTTTTGAACGTTTCTTTTTCTGGGGAAAAATTTTCTTTCCAGGGTTGCATGTACAATCCATATGAGGCATGGAAGTATGGACCTCCCTCAAAGACTCTATCCCTGTCCTCTAGGTTCATGAATATTGTTGTTAAGAAACCCTTCGAGCTGAGGTGGAGCTCCACTTATCCATTTGGCTTATAGTGATATTTGATCTAGTTGCACAAAGTTCTTTTTGTGGGCCATAACCCCATGNAGACTCTATCCCTGTCCTCTAGGTTCATGAATATTGTTGTTAAGAAACCCTTCGAGCTGAGGTGGAGCTCCACTTATCCATTTGGCTTATAGTGATATTTGATCTAGTTGCACAAAGTTCTTTTTGTGGGCCATAACCCCATGAACTTGCATATGAGTGCATGCGTCTTCATCTGATCCCTATAGAGTGGCGTTTGTGGGTCCTCCATTATTACCTTGGGTATCATTGTTATTTTGGGCTTGCATGGTTTGCGTCCTTCTGTCCCGTTGGCCGTCATGGTCTCTTGTGTCTCCTTCTGAGTTTCCTTAGTGTATTCACCCGTGGTCTCATTTTTGTTCTAGATTTTTTCTTGACACTTCCCTGGGTTTGATCCTGAGGTTCCTATCGCTGGTGTCCTGAAAACTATGCCTCTTGGCCCTTTCCCTCTGTCCACCACTACCTGTTTGTATGAGGGGGTCCCCTTACCGCCCCCCCCCTTGGTGCTCATGTTTCTCTCTGATGTGGCTGCAACTGTCAAACCCTAGCTCGCCATGACTGTCAAACCCTACCACTTCAAAGGTTCAACTATAATGAAATATAATTAACACTCTTTTATGTTCCTTATTTATAACTTTTACATATATTTCAAATTCAAACTCCAAATTTCTCTTGTTTCACTTTGAAATAAGCTAAGGGGTCTTAATCCCAAACAAATATTTTATTAATATTCCTAAAGTAGAAATTCTAAAGTGAGGGATCTGAATATACCTTAAGTCCTTAATTATGGGAAACATATTACCAAAGTGGGGGGGAAAGTGGGACAATGTAGCTCCCAACATGACATGTTTCAAGTTGGGAACATGCACATATAATTGGGCAATTTAGTTCATTTTTCCCATTCATTTCAGTCATTGTGCCATTAGTCTCTCCTACCATCTGTACTCTACTTCTACCATGAATTGTACCTGTACAATGGAAATCCTTGGAGTTGTGGACAAAAAATAACCTAGGAATTGGGTTGAGTAGGCATATTGTCAGGCCCTGGAGTTATTGAAGATGCGTGTTGTCATTCCCTTAAGCATTCTCTCCAGGTGAGAGGACTATTGGGAATTGATTCCCAAGGTGACAAGTTGTAACTACAGGGCTCTCAGACTTCCTATCTAGTCTATTTTTCAAGCCCAAAAAGGGAAGTGGGGCAGCTGAATGACTATTTAGTAGAGAAGGGACATACTTCTTAGGGTGGGACAAACATGTTGGGAATGAGGTACTGTAGGCTATATGCTATTGTTGGCACCTAAGTTTGAGCTTCACTATTTTTTGAGACACCTTAGCCAGATTTATGATTCCTTTTCCTAGGTGGAGGTTTAGCCCCCACTTGGGGGTGACCTACTGATGATTTTATGAGCAACAAAGTCTAAGGATGGAAGGAAATTCTGAGTTTTGCATGCAGTTAGTGTTCTATTTACAAAAGAGAAGTGTCTTTGATGTGCTTGTTTAATTACTGTGCAATTATTTATGTGTTTCTATAAGGTTTTTCCCTATACAATGTTTTATATGTATATTTTTTATTAGTTTACATAATTTTATGCATTTGCACAATGTTTTAATAAATTAAAATTGTATTAGGCTTTGGAATTTTTGTGTGGCATAACCCATCTTGGTATAGGGGATGCTACAATGTGGTATCATATATCCAATTTCAATATTGAGCATGCATGGGCCTATTTAAAAGAGCGTTGAAGTGGAAACTTGGAGAAAAATAATTCCAGAGGAAGTCTGTAAATTATTTGATAATATTGTTACAGTGAAATTGAAGGAATTCCCTATAAAATTGGGAGAAATTGATCCCAAAAATTTAAAATATCCAATTTAAATGTTTAATTGGGTAAAATAGGGCATGCATATGGGGAAATTTTGATTTTACAGAGCGACCATGGTGCCCATGAAAAAACTTAGGGGCGAAATTGGGCAAAGGCTCAATTTCTCTGGAGGAATTCATGGTAAATTCGACATAGAGGAGTCAACTTTTAAGAATATGGGTCAAATTTATATCTATAGCGCCATAATTGGTCATATCGATCTTAAGTTCATATATTCTATGTAATTTACGAGAATCATTATGAAATTGAGCGTTTTGTGGAAAATTGAGAATTTTTTCCAAAATGGGGAAAATTGGGAATTTTTTCATACAATGATGTTAGCATGACTTGGGGGCCACATGGTAGAAGAGGTGATGTGTAATTACATGGTGGTAGGGACATGGGGGAATATGCATGGTGGTAGGAGTAGTAGAGGGTGTAGGTGACTAGATGATACTGGCAGGTAAGGTGGAGCCACAGTGAGGCGCTCACTTGTCGAGTAGAACAACAAGCTTGGTTTGTGGAACCCTATCGCGAGGGGGTCATGTATGGTTAGGATAACCATAGGAATGGGGGCCTCATTGAAATAATTTGTGACAAGTCACCAAGGACCAAACATTAATTAATTTTCACAGCCCCTCTACCCTTTGTTAATGATCGATAGGTTTGGGGGGGTACAATGCAACGATGACCGTTGATCATCATCGATGCCACATGATCCTTCATAATTAGAATAATCGAGAATGTGACTTTGGGAAAAGAGTTTTATGGGTGTCGGATTGATCCCTCCCATTCTTTTGATCCCCACATGGCATCCAAGGACCTATGGGGTCTAGAAAGAAAACAACAACAATAATAAAATGTATGATCTAGTGAAGGGGAAAGAAAAGGAAGTACAGGAAAAGGGCCGATAGGGCCAGGTCAAGTGGACAAGGAGATGAAATGGAATCCTTCCATGTGTTCCAGGTAGACTGTAATTCCACATCAACATCCAAGTTGACCATATTAAAATAATGTTTTCCAGAAACTAATGAAAATAACTGGAAAATTATAGTGATTTCTAGGTGTTCGACTTGAAAACCATTTTCAGAGCCCTAAACAACATCTTTTTACCCATTCCATTTCACACAAATCTTTTTGTCTTCCTAGGAAATATATTTTTTTTATATAAAATGATAAATCTCATAGAGATATTTCTAACAACGTAAATCATTCGTCAAACATAACTAATATGAGGGAGATATAGGCCAGACATTGATATCGAATTAACTTCTGAGGGCCATAACTTCCTGATACAGAATCAGATTGGGGCATAGGATCAATTTACGAAAATATATTAATCCATATAATAGAATCATGGAGTAAAAATAGAAATATGGGCACTCAAAAATGTACATGACGACATAGAAGGTACTTGTAGCATTCATGGATAAAAATATTAATTGGCCTGAAACTTTAGCAGGTTGTATCTAGTAGAATGGAGCTCAAATGAGGGTGAGAATTAGCCAATATTTATAGAATATCATTATGAAGGAATCCAATTGGGATAATATCAAACCTCCAAAGGAGAAGTTGCAAATATTCATGGGAACTATTAAATGTGGTACCTAGTTGAAGGGTGAAGAGAAGGAAGGATTGGGTATTGGTGAAATGGTGATAGATTTCTGCTCAAAACTGAGAATTGAGTAAGGAAGAAATCATTGAAAAGATCTTGGACAAAGGAGTCCATCAATTCACCCAAAAATATAAATTGGGTAGTTAAATTCACAAAGAATCAAAAGAAAGGATTATGATACACTGTTGGAATATAAGTGTGCATAGTATTTACAGATTTCATAAATTATTTAGTTTAACAAATCTCGTTCCCTGAACATTTTGCAGAGTTAATAAAATTAGATTAGAACATGATCAACATAAATATTAGAAGCATGGAAGATTCAAAGAGAGCCTACCACCATGACAATGAGGTCATAGGGTTGTATGTATGTATGGATAATGAGTGTGCAAATTCAAATGGACATGGAGAAGGCAAGGCGAAAAAGATGAACTTGGTGGAGACTATAATATTTTTTGAAAGGATGTCCATAGTTATAAATATTACAATGATAGTATTATGAAATCCAAGGAGTATCAAGACTAATTCAAAATCAAGTTGTTTTAGATATTGTACCCAATAGAGAAGAAGATGGATAAGGAGACAGAATCAAGCATGTCCACAAGTCACAAATCTCATGATAAAAGAAGAGAAACAAGAAGTTTTGATAGGCATCATAATCACTCACCAAGCCATTAATCTAGGAGAGCAGCCAATAGTTCAATTCCATCCCCTATCAGAAAGGATAAGAGGAGGTATAGCGTGCACATGATACAACGAGAAATGAATAAGGTTACACCTCCTGCCTTTGATGGTGACTAGAAGAAGGATGAGGATACGAACACCTAGTTGTTGAGAATGAGGAAGTACTTCTAGTTACATATATAACATTTATGGACATAAGGGAGAATTTACATATACCAACTCAAGAGAAAAACATCAATGTGATGGGACCACTTTATGCAAGTGCAACACATTTATGAGAAGAAGGTTACTTGGCAGGAGTTCAAAAGGCATTTTGAAAATAAGTACTTAAGAAAGATTTACTATCATAAGAAAATGAAAGAGTATTTTGAACTCAATCTTGGGAGGAGGACCATAAATGAGTATGAAAGGATATCCTTAGGGATGTTTAAATATGTTGATTTCATGAAGGATGCACATGTTAATATTCATAGGTAGCTAAGTGGGATACCATTATATATCAGCAATAAGATACGATATGATTATCCCAAGACAATGGAGGAAATCATAAGGAGAAATAAATTCGTCTATGGTCATCTTAGATGAAGACAAACCTCCCAAAAAGCTTAGGAAGACACAAATAAAGACAAGATAGATAAGAGGAAGAATGGGACCAATCCACCATTCTTCAACAACACTTCTCAATGATAATCAACTCCAAAGGAGACTAGAATGACATAAACAATGGGAAAAATACCAAGGTAGTATCCAATGACATGTTGGGGTTGTGAGGGAGATCGTATGTATAGAGATTTCCCTCACAGAGGTGAAAACGTGAGGATTGTTCAGAATGTACAACAAGATGATACAATGGAGGACATGGGTCGAAATGTATCTAGGATCTACGCATCCCTAGATAATAAGAAGTTTATTTAGAATCTCATATGATTGAAGTGGAAGGTAATATAAAAAACCAAACCATTTTTTGATAGATTATCATGCTAGTCATATTTATCTACATCTTAAGATGGTGGAAAGATTACATTTTCCACGAAGAAATCTTGGGAAACCTTGGTTGGTGCATCTAGTTACAAGAGCTAAATTAAAAATTAATGAGATGGTTAAGGAATTTCCTATGAACATTAATGGGATGAGAACAAGAGAATATTTGAATATCATAACTTTGGGCTCCTATGATTGCCTCATTCTTATGGATTGGTTGGACTAGCATCATGTTGTCCTAGACTATTATAACAATGATTTTACTTGTTTGGCTGAAGAAGAAAACTTGAGGATAGTTTAGGGTATTCCAAGGGATGTAAATGTTAGAGAAGTTTGAACCTTGCAGTTGAAGAAAAGATTCAGGAAAGGATGTCAATTATTTGCAACACATATGGAAGAGACACCTAAGGATAAAGTGTCAAATATTAAACATAATGAAATTCTAAAAGTGTTTGAAGATATATTTAAAGAAATATCAGGGTTGCAACCCAAGAGAGATATTGATTTCTCAATCAATATAATGCATGGAGCATCCCCAACATCCAAGACTCCTTACCTGATGATTACACCAAAAAAGAAGGAATTGCAAATGAAACCTGAAAACCTTTTAAAGAAGGGGTTTATATGCCCAAGTTTATCACGTTGGGGTGCCCCAATATTATTTTTCAGTAAAGGATGGTTCATTGAGGCTTTGCATTGACTTTAGGAAGTTGAATAAGGTGATTGTGAAGGAAAAATATCCTTTGACCATGATATATGACATGTTTGATCAATTGAAGGATGCAAATATATTCTCTAATATTGACCACAGATCAAGCTATCATCAAGTCATAATCAAAGAGGAATACATTACCAATACTAAATTCATAATGAAGTATGGCCATTATGAGTTTACAGTGGTGCCATTTGGGTTTTCAAATGTACTAGTTGTCCTCATGTGTTTAATGAATGGTATTTTTAAAGATTACTTGGATACTTTTATCATTCTCTTCTTGGATGAAATTATTATCAACTCAAATTCTGAAGAAGAGAATGAACAACATTTAAGGATGGTGCTAGAAGTGTTGAGGGGGCATCAGTTGTATACAAAACTACGCAAGTGTTGATTTTACTAGAGACACATTCACTATTTGGGACATATCATTTCAAAGGAAGGGATGGTTGTGGACCCGAAAAATATAAAATTCATTGAAGGATCTCCAACACCCAGGAATGTATCCAAAGTGATATATTTAATGGGAATTCCAGATTACTATAGAATATTTATTGAGATATTTTCAAAGATTGGGCACCCAATCACATCTTTGCAAAAGAAGGGTGCAAGATTTGAATGGAATGTTGATCATGAAAGAAGATTACAACACTTGAAGTATTGATTGAAAATTTTCGCAATACTAAGGATTTACAATCGAAATGAATACTTCATTGTATGAAAAAGTTCTTGTAATGAAAGGCTTGGTGGAGTCTTTAGTCAGAATGGGTATGTGGTATGGTACGAATTAAGGAAGTTGAAAGAGCACGAGAGACTCTATGCCACTCACGATTTAGAATTGGAATCCATAGTGAATGCATTGAATATGGGGAGGGACAACCTCATGGGGAAAATATTTAAGTTGCAGACATACAATAATGGTCTAAAATATCAGTTTGGAAAATCAAATTTAAATGCCACGAAAAGAAGATCGTTAAAATTCCTCAGTGAGTATGACTTTGACATAAATTATATCAAGGGTGAAGAGAACAAGGTGGTTTATGAAATTATTAAGAGAGTGCATGGGATGCATGCAATAACCATTATCATGTGCAAATCATATTTGAAAGACAAAAATTTAAAGGCTACAAACTCAGATCATCACTATGTAGAAATAAAGACAAAATTACAACCAGGTAAATTGCAATAGAAAATTGAATATTTTGAGTTGGGAGAGGATGAAATACTCGTGTACAGGGGAATATTTTATGTGTCTAATTCCGAGGAATTGAAAAATATGGTATTAAAATAAATGCATAATGTGTCTTATGTTCGGCACCTAGGTTACCAATGTTTTTTTTGCAATTGTCAGGAGCCAATATTATTGTCCAAGTATGAAGAAAGAGGTGGTTGATTATATAGTTAGATGTTTGGAATGTCAAAAATTCAAGGCTGAGAACATAAACCAATCTAATTTTCTACATCCATTTCTCATTTGTGAGTGGAAATGAGAAGTTGTAACAATGGATTTCATCATTACGTTTCCCAACACTACCGAGAAACATTATTCCATCATGGTGGTGGTGGATAATCTTACTAAAGATACCACTTTATTCCAGTAAAACTCACTCAAAAAGAAGCTAACATTGTTTATATTTATATGAGGGAAATCGCTAGGCTAGATGGTGTACCAAAGACAATTGTGTCTCACATAGATCCCAAATTTACATCAAATTTTTTAAAAGGATTGTTCAAAGGATTTGGAAAAAAAGACTAACTTTAGTACATCCTATGATCCAGAGTGAGATGGGAAAACAGAAAGAGTCAACCAAGTGATCAAGGACATGTTGATAATGTATGTGATGGATAAACCATCAAAATGAGAAGATTATTTGCAGTTGGTTGAGTTTGCTTATAACAATGGGTATCAAGCATCTCTAAATATGAGCCCATTCGAGACACTTTTTGGTAGAAAGTGCAACACACCAATGAGTTGGGACAACCCAATAGACACAACACTTGTTAGGACAAAATTTCTCAAGAAAATGGAAGAGCAGATGGTGAAAATAAAACAAAATTTAAAGGTTTTCCAAGATAGGAAGAAAATTAATGCTACTAAATGAAGAACCCACAAATATTTCAGAGTGGGTGATCATGTGTTTTTCAATGTAAAGGCCAAGATAAGTTCCCTGAATTTGGTAAATTTTTCAGAGATGGAGGAACATTATTGTGGATCGTTTGAAATCCCGAAGAGGATTGGTATTGTTGCATATATGCTTCCACTACCTGCATCAATGTATATTCATAATGTATTCCATGTGCATTTTTTTTAAAAGTGTGTACTTGATGCTAATCATGTCATAGATTGGAATGTGATTCAGGTGGAGCAAGAATATGACTTTCAAGTTCCATTGGCTTTCATATTGGACCCAAATATCAAACAACTCCGAAATCGACCCATAGATATAGTAAGGGTCCAATGGACTTGGTACAGTCCCATGGATGCCACTTGGGAGCACAAGGATGTTATGCAGGTAGAGTATTTTCATCCTTTTGAATATTTTTTAAGATTTTCATTATACATGTGTATATAATGTACCGAGAATAATCCATAAATAAGGGGGATGGGAATGTAATACCCCTAGGTCGAACCTTAATTGTAATGTAAATGTAAATATACATATAGGATATTGAACCATGACATTTTGGGTCAAGGCTTGAGAGATAAAAGCTATAAGGTCAGTTAGCTTATATTTGTAATAAATACTAATGAAAGCACATCAATGTTGCAGACAAACCAGACAAAATGAGTATGGGGGGATAAACTCCACTAGAAAGGGAAAGGGGGGCTAAGAGTCTAAGAAATGAGCTAATCTAAGGGGGATTAATCCCAAAGGAATATTTTATTAATATTCCTAAATTATAAATTCTGAAGTGAGGAATATAAATATATCACGAGTTCTTAATTATGGGAAACATATCACCAAAGTTGGGGTTGAAGTGGGACCATGTAGTTCTCAACATGACAAGTGTCAAGTTGGGAACATTTAAATATAATTGGTCAATTCAATTCATTTTTTCCATTCAATTCACTCATTATGCCATTAGTCTCTCCTACCATTTGTACTCTATTGTTTCCATCACCTATACCTGTACAGTGGAAATCCTTGGAGTTGTGGACAACCAGTAACCTGAGAATTGGGTTGAAGAGGTGGGTTGGCAGGCCCAAATTATTGAAGAAGCGGGTTACTAGGCCCACGATCAATCTTTCTAGGTGAGAGAACTATTGGGAATTCATTCCCAAGGTGCCAAGCTAGAGCTACATAGCCCCAGAAGGGAAGTGGGGCAACCGAAGGACTATTGAGCAGAAAAGGGACACACTTCCTAGGGTGGGAGTAGAATGTGGCAAATGATGGATTGTCTCTTAAAGTTGACACCTGAATCTAAACGTTTTTGTTCTTTGAGAGACCTTATGGTGGTTTAAAATTCCTTTGCCTAGGTGGAGTTTTATCCCACGCTCAGGGGTGACCTATTGTTGAGTTCTTGAGCAACAAAATCTAAATTCGAGAGGAAATTCTAAGGTCTGCACGCAATTGATATTCTATTTACAAAATACACGTGTCTTTAATGTGCTTGTTTTAATTACTGTGTAATTATTTATGTGTTTCTATATAGGTTTTCCCTGTATAATGTTTCATATATATATGTGTGTGTGTGTGTGTGTGTTGTTATTATTCATAATTATGTGCATTTGTAGAATTTTTTAATAAATTAAAATGGTATGAGAGTTTGTAATTTTCGTGTGGCATAACACATCTAGGAAGTGTAGATGTTACAAATTCTATAATAAAGTAAACTAAAAACACTAGTAAAGAAGATTTAGCTCCAAGTTTTAATAAGGGACACGAAAATGTTCACATCCTAGAGGGGTTCCTTCCACACAAACAAGGAGGTTTCATAA